>JAVQJG010144408.1:0-11703 GCA_036024015.1 Craterocephalus amniculus
GGTCGGATGGATTCTACCCAGTATCAGCAGATTCTTACAAACAATGTTCAAGAATCAGTCACAAAGTTGAAGCTGCGCCGGGGCTGGATACTTCAACAAGACAATGACCCTAAACACTACTCAAAATCTACAAAGGCATTCATGCAAAGGAACAAGTACAATGTTCTCGAATGGCCATCTCAGTTCCCAGACCTGAATATTATTGAAAATCTGTGGTGTGATTTAAAGCAGGCTGTCCATGCTCGGAAGCCATCAAATCTGACTGAACTGGAGATGTTTTGCAAATAAGAATGGTCCAAAATACCTTCAACTAGAATCCAGGCACTTATTGGAGGTTATAGGAAAGGTTTGGAGGCTGTCATTTCTGCTAAAGGAGGATCTACTGAATATTGATGAAATGTTTCTGTTGTGGTGCCCAAATTTATGCACCTGCCATTATTTGTTTAATTAATTATTGCACACTTTCTGTAAATCCAATAAACTTCATTTCACTTCTCTAATATTGCTGTGTTTGTCTGCTATATGATATATTTAACTAAAATTGATTATCCAAACAACCAGTGATTTATAAAGAAAAATGTTGAAATGATCATGGGTGCCCAAACTTTTGCATATGACTGTGTATATATATATATATGTATATGTGTATATATATATGTATATATGTATATATATATATATATGTATATATGTATGTATATATTTATTCTTTATTCTTATAATCTTTGCCAGTTTTCTCAAAAATATTTCAACTGGATCAAAATTTAAAAAACATGTTTATAAAATTTTTATTTATTATAATTTTTTATGTGTTTCTGTTTATTTGAGTGACATGTTTTTGTAATGGAAGGAGAGAATAAAATAAGCTATATTTAAAGGGGGTTACATTTTGACCGCATATGGTGTGTAATAAAGATAATTTTTTTCAAAAAATTTCATGGGACAATGCTCCCCATACAGTATGACCATATAGTACCAGTACATAAGTTACACATTTAAATGCTTTCAAACTGAGTAAATGTTTTCTGTCATAAATGTCTTTCTTCAATGAAAACTAAATTACATGCAGGCATTGATGTAAAATTTATATTACAAAGAATGTCATTCAACCTAAAATTGAACATGAAAGCATTTAAGAAGGAACACGGTCTTTATGAAGGTGTGTTTTTGGCATTTCTGAATAACACACAAATTCTGAAGAAAAATGTGTCAACTGAACCAGAACAGAAATAATATTAGCAGTCACAAGCAGCGTTGATACATGACTATGGGAATGTGTGCATAAGTGTTGTCAACCAATTATGCTCTGGGGAGCCAAATCTGTTTACAGAGTCATATTGTAGGGATATGTTTCCCTTGTTCGAACAAAAAGCAAGTAGAAAGAAAAAAGCCCTTCTCTCTTACACTGGATGGCCAAAAATAAGTTGCCACCTGGATTTAAAAGCCAACAGGTGCAAGGTACTGGTTTATTACTGCAAGGGGACTCATATTTCAGCAAACCAGTTATTTAACCCCAGAACTGAGTAGCTTCCCATTTATTAAACAACCATGTGAAAAGATACATCCCATGGTCGTGGAAAATAGTCTTAGGAGATGCAGAAACAACTACAACTGGGTTGAAAACTGTCCAACACATTATTACATTACCTTACTGTCATTTAGCTGACGCTATTATACAAAGCGACTTACAATTGAGTTTTACCAGCAGTGCCATTGCTGGAGGCAATGAGGGTAAGGTGTCTTGCCCAAGGACACACCAGGTGACTGAGGTGGGAGTGGCGGGATCCGAACCACCCTTTTGGATCACCCTTCAAATCACTGAATGACCCACGCTACCACCTGAGCCACTATTAAAAACTAAAGAGAGAATGGGAGAAAAAATATATGGTTGTAAAAATCCTGAATGATAGTGATCGGTGATCACTGCATAATTTGTGAAATCAAACTGAAGAAAAGCAGGAGAAAGACTTTTTATGTTTAATTCCGTGGTTAAATCTTGTTTTTTCCAGTTAAGAAGAGCTAAAATTAAGCTCTTTCTCTCCTTAAAAAACTGAGATATGTGACCTCAGCATTAACATCATTGAGGCTTGATTACTGCAACTCACTTAGTCCCTTAGTCTGCTCTCTCTCATCTATAAGTAGATCAAAACGCTGCAGCCAGGCTCAGAACTGGAACAAAGAAGAGTGACAGCATCACCTCTGTCCTCAGATCTCTGCACTGGCTTCCAGTAAAACACTATTTATTTTAAAAAAAATTTATACATTTTTAAAGCTATAGAAGGTTCAGCTCCAAAATATATTGCTGAACTCCTCTGTCCATATACTAGTGGAAGATATTTGAGATCATCAAATCAGCAGGAACAAATGGAGGTTCTATTTGTTCCTATAAAAAGAGGATGGGGGGGGGGGATCAACTGTGCAACGAATCATCAGGCATGAGCGGGATCTCCTCTTCCAGGGCGAACTGATCAACTGTAATAGAAAAAAAGGAAGAATGATCATCTGGTCCAGCTCAGCTAAATTAAATCAGGATCAAAATGGCATATGCCTGAACATAAAATATTTGTCATCCCCAGCGACTTGTTGTCTTCACTGCTCACCTCAGCCTTCATCATCATCCTCAGGCCCACGTTACCATCCTGCTGTTGTTGAAGCCTGCGAGGCTGTGCCACATTATGAGTGTGGGTGATGATAGTTGTTGCCACCATATTACCATTTTCAGACCCACTAACCTCTGGCATCTGCTCAGCAACTGCATCTCTGGAAGTGCTGATATATTTATCTAGCAATCCATGCGTTTTTACATTAAATTCCTCCTTCTTTGAGTTTTTTTTATTTTCTCACTACCCAATTCCTGCTCATCAAAATCTGTCATGTTCTCTTGCTGCTGACATGTTAGTTTTTTCCCTCGTTCCTTCCTCAGTAAGGCCAAATGACAATGTCATTTAAGTTTATTATTACAGACTCAGGTCCATTAAAAACACACATTAGACAAGATAATATAGGTACACAATCTATGCACGTTCATACACCCATAGACACAACAGCAGCAAACATGGGGTTCAGTATCTTGCCCAAAGACACATGTATTCATGGGGAAGTTGGCAATCAAACCAACAGCTTTCTGGATGTTAGAAGGGCGCCCTTCCTCCTGAGCCACAGCCACCCAATGAGGTCAGATGACTGCCTGAATATACTGAATGAGCAAGTTATTCCATCTTCCCATATTCCAAGATGACATTGGTAGGATTCATGGGGCTCAGATTGTGAAAGATCCACCACAGAGTCAGTCCTGAACACCATTGAGATTCTTTGAGAAAGGTGTCTTTGTACAGTTGTTGGACTCTCCCATTGTCAATACAAGATTTGGGGGAAAATTAGTGAAACTCGTTATGGAAATAACTTTTATGACATTGCAGAAGCTCATTGAGGCAATGCAGCACAGCGAATGCTGCCGTCATCAAAACTCAAGGTGGTCTAACGAAATATTACTGTATACACTTTTTTGTTGGTGGTGACTTTTTTGTGGCTAGCACATAAACAAAACTATTCCAACCGTTCCATTACAGAAAGAAATAAATGAGCTGTCATTTAAATAAGCTGAAACTGACAAAAGTAATAAAAAAACTGACAAAAGTAATAATATTATATAAAAATTTTATGAAAAACATGACATTGTTTTTGAATTGTGGTTCAATAGGAATATTTAAAAAAAAACAAAAAGTATGATAAATTAATATACGATACATCGATCATAAGCTAATATTTTGTTGAATAATCCTTTGAGGCAATCATTACATTCAGCTGTAACCAGCCCCAACTAATATAGCCCCAACAAAATATAAAGGTTCGGAATAACTCTGTTATTCCTTTCATTGGGTTTAAGATGATTAAAAGAAAAAATACCATATTGGAACTTCAGTGGGTAGCTGAATAACGCAAATAAACGTAAATGGAGATAGTAAGGCCGTTTATCAATGGAGAATGCAATATAATACTGGAGCGTCAATTATTGGACTTGAGAGAATTTAGTAGTGTCTATCTCCAGAGGTTCATCAATGACGGGACTGTTAACATGATGGCAAACATCTATATTCAGCAAACTGATTCAGACTCACACAGATTCTTACTCAATCATTTAGGGTGAGTTGAGCAGTGTTGACGATATTGAGCAGATACTGTTGTGTACATGTGTGAACTCTGATGATGTACAGGTTTGTTAATTTCTATTGGCATAACACATGAAAAGCAACAACACATGAGCAGTTTTGTTTATTCTAAGTTCTTTTGGAGAGTCAATTTGGTTTTGTGGCTCTAAAGTATGTTTATTTGCTGGGGTAGGTGGTAAAAAAGGCTCTTTTATTGGCTCACAATTGCACAGTGTATACCCGCCCTAACTGAGGCAGCGTAGCTTTATGTTTGTGTATAGAGTTCAGATGTGAGATTTTGTGAATAATGAAAACTTCTTTTTTTCCTGTGGCCTTCTGAGTAGTTTTCAGTTTTTGCTCACCTATAAGGAAACCATCAGATTTTCCAGAGGATTCTCACTGCTGTCTTTGGCAGGTAACCACTTGTAAAGAAAAAATTCCCTTCCAGCAGTAGGTGTGTATCTTTTTGATTTATTCAGAGCCAGGCAGCAGACAAATCACTTCATTTTCAGGCGAGGACATGTTTATTCTTGGGCAAAGGTTAGACTCAGGGATAAATTGAGACAATGTCATCTGAAGGAGGGAATGTTTGGATGTCATGTCTGTCTACGCCTGTGCAGGGATTTGCTGTGTGTGAACATAAGATGCACAACTCCTCTGCTCTGTTCAGATACATTTTTATCAGACATGAGTTCTTTTGCTGTCTCCCTTTTCTTTGCAGTGTCAGCTCAGAGGAAATATTGAACTGACAGTGACTAGCAGAATTTTATGTGTCTTAAAGTGTTCACAACTCTGTCTGATGGCAGCGTTCGCCAAGTGATTGACAGAAAATTGTTGTTAAAATCTTCTTGTTGATAGTTTAGACTTTTACAGTCACTGATGTTGTACAGAAATTTCCCTTTTAACCCACACAGAAGCAAATTATTTTCGAAACCCTGTACACACACAACCGATATGGTAATTTTCCAACATCTTAAAGAGTCTATTAATTAAAACCAAAACACAACAAACTGCACACTTACCTCCGTGAATAAGAATGCCTGTCTGTTTTTTGTTTTGTTTTGTTTTTTTTCTGCAGAACTGTCACATTGTCAAGCTGCTTATTGACTGTCAGGCATGTAACCTCATTACAATGCTTTGTATGTGTGTCATGGCAGCTTCAGGGTGGTATGCAGCAAACCGTCATTTCCACGCAGCCATTTTTGACACGTCTTACCAGGAAAAAGTAAGGTGAGGCAAATTATGTTTCTGTGACTTTGTTCCATGAGGCGATAAAACAATGACAATCTGGCCTTAAAGCGGAATCAAGAAAACGTGTTGTCCATGTAAACCTTTATTCGAAATTAATATTTTCATGTAAACCCGAGGTATAATTCTGAGTTATTAATTTCTTATTTTAAAATATCATGCAACCGTAGCCAATGATGGTACTTTGGCTTCTGCAACCTACATCAACATTTCACTCGCTTAATTTTTCACAAAACTTATAAAACATAAGATTCTTAAATGTTATGTTTTTCTCTTATGCATGAA
Source organism: Craterocephalus amniculus (assembly GCA_036024015.1). NCBI lineage: Eukaryota > Metazoa > Chordata > Actinopteri > Atheriniformes > Atherinidae > Craterocephalus > Craterocephalus amniculus. The sequence goes on from JAVQJG010144408.1 coordinate 5,682, forward strand.
GTTTGAGCTGACATTCTTAAAAACTGCCTGCTACTTTGGCTGAATTTGTTTGTGTGGCAGTAAACGCTCTGCAGACATACTGACACTATCAAATTGAGTGACCTGACTGCGCCTTCAGAGGCTCCATCAATTGTATGACAAGGAATCAACAAACAAAGTGGGATTTCTGTCATACATGAAGACAATTTGTCCAATAATTTGTATGTGTGGGCTTTAATTTGTCACTATACTGTGGCTTTTTTAATCAGTGTGTTTGTGCCAAGCTGCCAATGTGGACTCAGAGCATGTTTGAGCAGGGTGTTTGTTGTAGCATCAAATATGTCAGCGGATAATAACACACTACTAGTGTGTGGGCCTTCTGAAGGGCAAGACTCACTGTGTGAGAAAGGCAATCAATTTCTGTTCCAGTAGCAGAAACGATTGAGCTCAGAGATGATGCCAAAGAAATAACAGTTTGTAACCGCTATTGAACTTTACAACTGCAAATACTACACAGGACCCACCAAGCCCCATTATGATTGTCCAAATTTAAATCGGGCTCCTCGCCACTGTGTCGCATGTAAAATACACGAGGGCAGCCTCACACACTGGTCTTCCCCCATAATACAGAAATTTTGAGAAGCTGTCCTTTCAAATCATTTTGAAAATTAAATTCCTCCTCAGCCTACTAAACAAGGACATTACAAATAAGAACTATAGAATATTGTATAATGCTTTGACCTTTGGTGGCTGTAAAACTGTTTCGCTCTGTTGGATGTCTTACAAAGCCCTCAGTCTCTGGTTGGCAAAGGCTTGTAATGAAACATATCCCACATGACTTCCTAACATATGTGGGGCATGCTAAGTGAGGTGTTTAACTAAATATATAAACCTCTCCTTGATTATGTTGATGGAAATGAGTCTGCCATTCTCACCCGAGCTTTCCTTTGTTCCTTATTGCAAACTGCTACCTGTCATATAAATCTGTCAGTGAGGTTGATGCTGAATGAAATGTCTCTGGGCTGCATTTTCTTTTTTACTGGTTTTAAGCTGAACAGTTGTGTTTTTCCTTTTGTTTTCTTGAACAAACAATTCAATAAGTGTATTGGGGAAAAATAGAATAAAGATGAAGGGTATTCGGCATCGGACTAAAATAGAATCACTGGATTTCATGGTCACATTGGTATTTTTATTCTTTTTTTTTCACTGATAATTGATAATCAAGCTATGATGCCCGCTGTAATAAGGCTGTAGAGAGGGTTCCCCAGAATAGAACTGTGCTTTACTTTCCTCGAGGGGAATGTTGATTTCTATAATTTATCTCTAATTTATTCTAATACTTCAGCGCGACAAAAAAACAAACAAAACAGATTTGAGATGAGATATGCAGAGCTGGTGGAGTGCTGTTCCACCAAAACTGCTCAACTGGTTAAACCCTCCAATTTGAGGACTCCTCCTTGATGATAATGGAAGTCCTGAGCAAAGAATCTGACACTCCTGCAGAAATATTTGATAAGGAATAAATGGAAGAGGTATTCTTTACCCCAAAGTTTATCTCACAAGCTTAGAGAACACATTCTCAACCTGTATATGAATGTTCAGATATATAGATAATGAGAAAGTATGCTTTAAAACAGTTTCATTAAATCTTTATACCCATTTTATCATGTTCAGGGTCACATGAGGCTGAAATGTCTCCTCGCCTTTCTTTAGGAAGAGGTGTGGCCCACAAGATTTATCCAGCCAGCCTTGAATGCTTGCACTCATTTAAAATGACTATGGTAGAAAAATATATAAGCATAGCCTATCTGTTTGGTTTACTAATGACCAGCAGTCAGAGTGCCCTCAGTTGGGAGAATGGCAAAGGAATTCTGACGGTAAGAGACAAAGTAACTTTATACCCAAAACACTTTGACTAAAGAGTGAAATGTTGATGTCTGGAAGAGCTCAGAGCTCATAAATTTCATAGCAGCCAGAGTGAACAGCTTTGCTTTAGCAAAAGGCAATTCTTCACTTTGTTATTATCTGTACTGTATGTGTCACTTCATGCATGGTGCCTGATGACGATCGATGGCAGAAATCTGCTCATCCTGTCCACAATGAATCAAATTACTGTGTAAGCTAGTGCTGGTTATCTGTGTGTTTTATAGACGGCGGCCTTAATGTATCACATCCACCAGATAAATGATGGGGGGTAAAGAGTTGTGTCAGACTTTTTGGATAGCTCACTGCACATTAAATGGTGGAGACAAAAGAGGGCACATGTTTTTATCGGTCTGGAATGGTTTGGTCTGGTTTCAGTACAAAACAGTTATTACAGCTGATCATTGCATGAAATTTTCTGAAAACAAAATATAATTTAAATAGTATATGGCAGCATGCACTCAGACTATTTGACTTTTTGGAGGAATAAGTAGTTTTGGATTTCGAAAATTTGCATCTTCTGTTTCCTTGATTCCCCATTGAGTCAAGCTCTGAGGGACCAACTAAAAACTGGTTGGGTTTTCCACAGTCTGAGAGCCGTGATCTAGCCACATCATTATGTCACTTTAACTCCTATTTTGATGTCTCTTGTCACAGATTTGCTACAAACTGCTTCAGGCCTTCTGAGAAAAAATATTTCTATGTATTTTGTAAATGAGGTGACTTGGGCACCTGGTCAGGATGCCTCCTGGAGGCCTGGGGTGGTATTTCAGGCATGTCCCACTGGGAGGAGACCTCAGGGAAGGCCCAGGACAGCTGGAAGGATTACATTTGTCAGCTGACCTGGGAACGCCTTGGGCTCCCCCCGGATGAGGTGGCTTATGTGGCCAGGCAGAGGGAAGTCTGGGCTTCTCTCAGGCTGCTGCGCCCGAGACTCGACCCCACATGATGATAGAAATTTAAGTTATCTATTATGAATTCATTGTATACTATTTTTCATTTTATTGGTTTATTGATTTTAATTAATTTCATATTTAATTGTAATTTATGTTATACCACTCATTTTCTTTTATTTCTTTTTTCCCATAAAGCTTTATTTTAGACATCTGTAGGCACTAAGAGGATAAACTTCTCTTCTAATACTGAACCAACGTCTCTCATTAGAGCAGTGGTTTAACTTTTTTCTACAAGGTCCCCCTTTCATTGAAAATAATGTCTATATCTTTTACTTGGCCTATCTGGGCCCTTTCATTTCAGGAACCACTGTATTATAGGATGGTTTTTGAGGATATGTAAAACACAAGTACAGGGAGACACTTTGTCGTTGTGGATCACAATGAACCTTTGCCCCTCTTTGCTTTTAATATCACGGAATGCTTCTCTGTGTGACAACATTACAACATTACAACATTTCACAGCAAGACAGTTAGAGGAGCTAATATTCTTCTTATGTTTGGACTCCTTGCCCATATTTATTTATATTATGCTTTTATTAATCTCTTGTACATTAAGCAGACTGGATGCCCAGTGGCTTTGGGTCTTGGTGCAGCTGGTCTCCTTAACCCTGCTCCCGGTCCCTGTTTTACAGTAAGCAGTTCTTTTCTACTGCCGGCATGAATTTGGTTCCATTCTGTTAAGCTCCAAACCAAGTCTGCAACTACCTGACCACTTGTAACTACTTTACACAAATCTATAAAGAGCCTTTATCCTAATTCGATTGTTTCAGGAAAATGGAGAACCCACAAAGAAAAGCTTTATGTGAGACTGAGGTCCAGACAATAACAGTCAACCAACAGATAACATGGTCAGAAAAAACCTGAATCCATTAGAAGTGATCCCACTCAGACTGTATGCAGCTGCTTTTAATGCTAAAATTCTTAGTGAATTACTCACAAATAAAAAACTTTAGAGTCCTCTATAATTAGGACTCATTCTCAACTTGGTTTTCTGGGTTTCCTGAGAATCTAAGCTGTTAAATATTCCATCCGGGATCCATGAAACATTTCCCAAGAGGATAAACGATGAGGGCAGAAACCAGGCAATACATTTTGTAGCTCATTGCAGTGGTAGCATTACACAAGCTGGGACTATAAAGCATTTGTCAGGTTAATCTGTCCTCTTGTTTACAACATCTGCATCTGATTACTCATCTCTCTTTCCTTCTCTTTAAAAAAAAAATGTAACAGATAACCACAGTTTGAACCCATTAAACTGCAGTTTTCTTTTGAGGCTGAAATCATATTACATGCAGCACTTAAGGAAAGTAATTTATGACATGATGTGAATGTTTTTTTGTGTTTTTTTGCAAAGCTGTACTCTGAATATAGTTTTCTTCGCATAAGATTAGGATGATAAATTTCTTGCATACATCTACATTAAATTTACACAAAGATTACTTCGATTTTTTTCTCCAACACGCAATCAGCTATTGTGCACTCAAAACATCCACACAGCTTTAATAAAAATAAAAAAAAGAAAGCATCTTGTGTTATTTGCCAGCACGGCAGTAAATCCAGCCTTCAGAATGAATCACGGGTTTGAAACCCTTGAGGGGTGGAAATGGAAGACAAATAGCTTAACAAATAAAATTAAAAAAACATAACTCTCGGCAACTGACAAAGCATGTTACTGCTGAGAAGAAGCTATCCACAGTGCTATGAGAGAGGCAGTATGGGTGTAATGGTAAATAAATCAGGCTTCAACAGAATGCTGCTTTTCTAAAAGATGGCTGTAAACACACTGTGAAAACCTGAATTTATCTCTTAGCAGCCATCTATTTCCTTCTATTCATGCCATACATCTCTTTGTTCATCAATCCCTACATTTCTACATAAGCTTCTCACCACCATCCCAGTCGTTTCCCTCTCTTTGCTGGTTATATAGGCTCACAAGTTATATTTTATGCCTCACAGTTCACATATTTGTTCACAGACTGCTACTTGGAGATGTTCCCATCATCCCCCAAAAGGCCATGAAGTATGCCATTGACAAACACAAATTTTCACATGACTAGGTTATATTTATGTGCTGTGATTCACACTGTTGCTGACTACTTTTTTGGAGATGTTCTACCTTTTCCCCAAACAGCCACTGCAAGCACTTTATTTTCTTTTAAGATTGCATAAAAAACTTATTCCTTCTTCTAAGCAGCTTTATGGGACAAACAAATTATTTTTGCTGCAACATTACTGAAGTGATGAGAGACAAAAAAGTAAGAAGGCAACAATACTGAGGGAAATGGTTAGTTTGTCATTTAAATTAATGTTCAGCATGCAATTTTTACATGGTGTGAAATTAAATTAACAGAGGAAAAAAGGCAGTCAACATGAATATAAACCATCTGCTGCTGTGTTTGTCAGAGTTTGGCAGGTTTCAGTGTATATGAGGCTCTTTCTCCCACTTCACTGCTAAAGTAAAATGCCTTTCTCAACATTCCACAGTGAGGTTTGAAACGGCACCAAAGTGCAACAAATAATTGATGCTATAATTTTTCTGTGGTCCTCTGGCATCACTGTTCCACACGAAATGTTGGGACTCGATTAAATGTAAATAAAAATAGAGAGGGGGTCATTGAAGCCCAAATATGATAAAAACATGGCACAGCTACAGCATATAAGATGTTATAAAATATTTATTGAATGGATGAAAACTTCAACAGCCTGCCAGTGCAGATTAAACTACCAAATGTAAAGACTTTTATTTCAATTTTTACTTAAGTTCTTGTAGCATTTTCAAAGATGTGTAAACATGCAATATAACAACCTAGGCGCCAGAGTGGGTTGATATAAAATAGTTTGTCAGCAATAGCACATTATATAAAAAAATATACATATATATGTATGTATGTACATGTATATAAATGTGTGTGTGTGCGTGTGTGCGTGCGTAGGAGAAATACTGTAAAATATAGATAACGACAATTTCAAGCCGAATGTAGACACTTCGGTGTAGAATGTAGACAAAATAAAACTCAAGACCATTTACCCAGAGCTCGTGACCATAGGTCACGAGCTCTGGGTAGTGACCGAAAGAACGAGGTCGCGGGTACAAGCGGCCGAAATGAGCTTCCTCCGCAGGGTGGCCGGGCTCTCCCTTAGAGATAGGGTGAGGAGCTCGGTCA
>JAVQJG010144414.1:0-11261 GCA_036024015.1 Craterocephalus amniculus
TTTTTTATCAGATTTTTTCTGATGCTTATCAGTTGTGTTTTATTTTTTTGTTTGTATTGTGCCAGTATAGTTTACATTTTGTAATGCAACATTGAAAATGTTTGTTACAAAAGTGCAACCTGACTAGCTCCATCTATTTTTTAAGGATGATAGCTCTCCTAATGCATTTATTTTTTTTAAATTAAATTTAGTTTTTACTTTTATAAAAGGAGATGGCTTTTACTTTGCACTCAATTCGTATCTGTTCAAAAAATAACCGAAAAGCTAGTTGTTAAACGTGTCATTTGTTTAAAATATATTTTTTCCGTTGTACCGAACCTGTACAGAACCGTGATCCTCATACCGAGGTAAGAACCGAACCGTGACTTTTGTGAACCAATACACCCCTAGTTTCAATGTATGTTTGCATGATAGTGCTGGATGTCACACAGGTTCACAATATGGAAACCTGCTGTTGCTTGTAGCCCACAAGTGGTGAGAATTAGGGACTGCACATCATCCACTCTAATCCTAAGCACAGGCATACCGCAGGTATGTGTGCTCAGCCCTGCCCTTTTCACCCTGCTATTCATTCCACAAACATGCTGGTGAAGTTTGCAGATGATCCCAACGTGGTGGCGCTCATATCAGAGACTCTCTACAGAGACGAGATTCAACACCTAACAGGATGCTGTTCAGATAACCTAGTCCTGAACACAAGCAAGACTAACGAGGTTATAGTGGACTTTAAAAGATCCAGGGAGAATGGAGCACCCCTTTCCTCATCCATGGGGAGAAGGTGGAGCAAGTGGACAACATCAAACTCCTGGGCATCCACATCACATCTGACCTCACTTGGTCCACACATACATTGCACCTGGAGAAGAAGGCCCAACAAAGGCTCTTCTCCCTGAGGAAGGTCCAAAGGATTGGCCTCTCCCCTCAGCTTCTGACCAACTTCTACAGAGTGACCATAGAAAGCATCCTGTGTCTGAGTGCAGCAGTGTGGGATGAGAGCTGCACTGCACAGGACAGACAGGACCTGGCCCCGGTGCTGCTGATTAGCTTTCTACTTTTTATTCCTTTTATTCTATTTCTTCTTTTATATGCATTTGCCTTCAATATATTTCTTAATTTTGTCTTACTGTGCCTTAATAACATTATATATATATATATTATATATAATATTTAAAATTGTATAAAATAAAGTTTAAAATTGTGGTATCCTTTAAAAATTTGGAAGTTTTGGCCTTGTCTACATGCGTATGGGAGAGAGAGAGCAAGCGAATAAGTAAGAAAACGAAAGAGGAAGAGGATCCCTTACCCTACCCCACTTCCAGCAAATGGATAAAAAGGCATGTTATAATTTATGACTTAAAAAGCATGAATTTTTCAGAGCAGAGTGGCAGAGATGGCACTTCATGTTTACGGCAATCATTTCCTTAGTAAATGATTCATGTGGATGTGGTGCTCATAAATTTTTCAGAGAACAAACAGAAACATTGGCGCTCAGAGGTTTTAACTGATCGCTCCCTCAACTACCAAACCAAAAGTCTGGGAGTCAGAGAAACAGTGTGATGAGGTTGAAAATTAAACCCTAAAAAATCTTGTTACCTTGCTTTCTTTCAAACCCTTCACAGGAGCATTAACATTAGTGCAGCTTCAAAGTTGCTATGTTTCTTCTTTTCATATGGTAATACTTGGAAATTTGGTATATTATCAACAAAAAGTCATATCTCTAAGACAACAAAAAAAGGACCAACACATTTTCCTAAATAAGTATATATTCAGTCCTCTGGTTTTAGACAACATTAATTGCAGACATTCAGTTACAAACAGGGGTGAAAGTACTTTTAAATTCTTTCTGGTGCAATTGACTGGGGCAAGGTGTTTTTTCCCTGAGCTATCATATAAGATGTATCAGATATAATTCATTTTGTCAAGTAACCTAAGTGATAGTTCTGATTCGCAGCCTTGAGATCTAAAGCCACTTTTAGCAGTACATACAGTAAAATGGTTGAATTAAAGGAGACAAAAAGAATGAAAAATAATTTTCAATGACTATAGGAAGACACTGTTGTACAAATTGCAAGACAGTTCCAACCCAAAACAATCAGGGTACTAATTCTATATTGAACATGAAAAAGTCTGGATATATTTGAAAATCGGGATATAATGCCCAACACTTATATCTCTCTCTCACTTTATGCATTTTGAAATAGCAATTTCAACATTTTATATCAATTAAAAAAAAACATTTCAATATTTTACTGTATGCTCCCTGATGGCTTATGGAGGATGTAAGAGTCAAAAACACTTGTTAAACAACTTATGTTAGTTGAAACATTGTTAAACATCCAGAATACAAGTCTCTATAAGAACAGGTCATGAGGTCACACGCAGAAACTCAGTAGAACTACCCCTAATCAAAACAAATCACCTAAAAGATTTTCCATGAGGGCTTAAAGTCAGTTGTTCTTTTTAACAAACAAGTTATTTTTCTCTACATTATTACTTGACCAAAAAAAAAAAGAGAGACTATTCTTTATTGGTTCTCTTAATTTTTTATTTATAAAATCTGTTGACAAAAACTAGTAGATATCTAAATTACAGTGAAATTGTTTCTGCCAACCACAGAATGTGTGGAACATTGTTGGTGTGTTTTATTGGTAATCCTGCTCAGGTGCAAGCGTCTGTGGACTGGTTGTAGAACATGTCCCACTCCATTAAATCAAATGCATTGTTTCCCATGCCAACCGCTGTGTTATTGAAGTAGACGCACATGCCCAGTGATAGCTAATGGGCACTTTCTTTTCCTAGCTGTTCTGTGTTGTTCAAATTTAAAGATTTGAGATTCAGTTTGTAACGCTCACTGATTCAGCTAATCACTAGTTTTAAATCAGCTATGAGGAACTAACTTGAAACACATTAACTTAAAGGTTTTATTTTATTTTATTTTTCAAATCTGCACTATGTTCTAACATGATATACGATCATTTACTCACCCAGACAGTTTTGGTGTAACACGAACCCCTTAGGGAGATATTTTGATCCACTTGCGATCAGCGCAAATCCAATGTAATGAGAGTGAACAGGGCCAATTCGCACAGCCTCTAAATACATCAATCTCTGTCACAAAACTCCTTCATTTCACCAATGTTTTGTTATGAATAGCTTGTTCCATCCCTCTGTGAACTCTATGCGGATTGGAGTTGCATTTTTGTGGCAATCTGTCGTTTTTTACAGCCATTACAAGGCACTGTGATGTGGCCCGGAAGTGACGTTATCAAAGTCCTTACTCCAAATTAATGGCTGTAAATAACCATGGTTCACCACAAAAACGCAACTCCAAGCCAGCTTCCTCCCATTGTCCAAAGACATGCATGATAGGTTGATTAGTGAATGTGTGTGTGAATGGTTGTTTGTCTCTCTGTGTTAGTCCTGCGATGGACTGGTGACCTGTCCATGGTGTACATGCCTCTTGCCTGATAATTGCTGGGATAGCTTTAAACCCACTGCAACCCTGAACTGGATTAAGTGGTACAGAAAATGGATGAATGTATGGTTTCTCTGATAACTAAACAGTAGTTGCTAATAAGTCTGGGCTGATTTGTTCCCTTGTAGCTAGCACAATTTTATGTACATTTTTGTAAAGTGTTTCCATTGTTTATGTATATAATATATTGTACTGTAGAAGTTCTTTGCTAAAATATTTGAATAATCTTTTATCTTTGGATTTACAATAAGTCACAGTTCTTTTGATGGCCACAAGATGCTTTATCATTAGTAAGGTGAGCAGGGTTTGGAGGGACAATCTGTTTCACTTCTGTACTTTGCAACAAGCCCTTACTACCTGTGCCAATTTTAACCTATTTGTGTAAGCATATTTTCAGATTTAAGGATTTGGATATACAGTATCTGGGATGTTTTCAGTAAATGGGACTGATTTAGAATCAGGTTTAAAGTGATGGATGCATCGCTGTACTCCTTAGATCTTTATCCTTCCCTGCTCAGTGGAACCATGTTTTTCTTTAAAAATCACACTTATCTGTTGCCTAGAAGCTACAGTCGCCTGGTGGAAATCTTTCATCTAGCCTGCGTTATGCCCTTCAGAGGGTCCTGCCGGCTGTTTGGATTTTAGCCAAGGTCACTATAGAAACACACAGGGAGAAGTGCAGGAAAACAGGAAAGGCTGGCTATCGCTAATACAACGCAACAAAAAACATGCTTTCCTAGATGTTTTATTTATCTCCTGCTTATTTAATCAAACTGAAAGTGTTTAAAAAAAGATAAATGTATTAACTGTCTGTTTCGAATAAGGACATCTTAAGATCAGTTTGTCATCCAGAAATGATTAAATCAAATGTGAAGAATTAAAAAAAAGAAAAGTTATATAAAATCTCTTTCCACTTATTTGTTGTTTTTCTTGACAGAGTCGATCAAATCAAAGTGATGTTGGATGAGTGTGTGTGCCACCTCCGAAGAGCATTATTCTCTTTGAGGTGAGCTTGTTATTCGTGCCAGATACCTGCACAGATCACAGCTAAAAAATTTAAATCACATTGATGGGGAGAATATAGAAACATCTGACGAATCAACAGTAAGATGAATGAATTATGAATGAACAAATGAGAGTGAATGAATGAATAAGTAAATGTCAAATTAAAGAATGAAGACTGTAGAAAGTGGGATATTACACATGTTTAATTGATCAGCAACGAAATACAAAAATTGAATGACAACTATGCAGCCTGATGGCTAAATCATACCTGCGAATTTTGGCACTGCATTGATACGTGAATGTTACGACCCAGCTCAGCTAGGGATAAGAGTAGCAACAGAATGAGTTCCGGCAACGATGTAAAAGAATATGGGGTTTATTGTTTACAAAAGGGGGGTAGATGGTACACTCTAGTGGTGAAAACCACAGAGTTGGGGTTTGAATGATGCCCCAAAACAAACAAAGCAATAATTAAACAATTATCACTACAAAACAAGCAAATAAATAAAAAACACAGGGTGGCCAGCACTCCAGGTATTATAACCACAACAAAAAAACAAAAAGAAACGCTCTCGATTACCAATAAAAAAGGGAGCAGCAGAAGTACTGGAAGAAAACAAAATGACCAAAAACAAACAAAATATACTCTATATACATACAATAATCACTATTTACAATTATATCCTATATATATATATATATATATAGGATATATAAATATATATATATAGGAGGAAACTCATTTCGGCCGCGTGTACCTGTGACCTCATTCTTTCGGTCACTACCCAGAGCTCGTGACCATAGGTGAGGGTAGGAATGTAGATCGACCGGTAAATCGAGAGGTTTGCCTTCTGGCTCGCTCCCCCTTCACCACGACGGACTGATGAAGAGCCCGCATCACTGCAGACGCTGCACCAATCTACCTCTTGGTCTTCAGCTCCATCCTTCCCTCACTCGTGAACAAGATCCCACCCTTGACCCTTAGAGGAAAAAAACACCTTCTTCCGGCTGAGGGCCATGGTCTCAGATTTGGAGGTGCTGATTCTCATCCTGGCCGCTTCACACTCGGCTGAGAATCGCTCCGGCAAGAGCTGGAGATCACGACCCGACAAAGCCAACAGAACCACATCATCTGCAAAAGGCAGAGACCCAATCCTGAGGCCGCCGAACCGGATGCCCTCAATACCTCGGTTGCGCCTAGAAATTCTGTCCATAAAAGTTATGAACAGAATCGGTGACAACGGCCAGCCTTGGCGGAGTCCAACCCTCACCGGAAACGACTCAGATCTATTGCCGGAAATGCGGACCAGACTCTGACTCTGGTCATACAGGGACCGGACCGCCCTCACCAAGGGGTCCGGCACCCCATACTCCCGGAGCACCCCCCACAGGAGTCCCCTGGGGACACGGTCGAACGCCTTCTCCTAGTCCACAAAGCACATGCTCGTTCTGTTGGGCGAACTCCCATGCCCCCTCCAGGACCCTGGAGAGGGTAAAGAGCTGGTCCACTGTTCCACGACCAGGACTAAAACCACACTGCTCCTCTTCAATTCGAGATTCGACTATCCGACTGACCCTCCTCTCCAGGACCCCTGAATATACCTTACCAGGGAGGCTGAGGAGTGTGATCCCCCTGTAGTTGGAGCACACCCTCCGGTCCCCCTTCTTAAAAAGAGGGACCACCACCCCGGTCTGCCAATCCAGAGGCACTGTCCCATATGTCCACGCGATGCCGTAGAGCTTGGTGCCTTTGTGTTGGGGTTCACCCCGGTGGACGAGAGGGTAGCCTTCCTTCACCTTCGGGTGGGGGGGACAGGTCGTAACTGTTGTTTGTGCTTATGCACCAAACCACAGTTAAGAGTACCCACCCTTTTTGGGGTCCTTGGAGTGAGTGTTGGAGAGCGCTCCTCCCGGGGACTCGCTCGTTCTGCTGGGGGACCTCAATGCTCACGTGGATAACGATAGTGAGACCTGGAAGGGCGTGATTGGGAGGAACGGCCCCCCTGATCTGAATCAGAGTGTCCATATGTGCACCTGACACCAGGACACTCTAGGCCGCAGTTCCATGATCGACTTTGTTGTCATATTGTCGGATCTGTGGCCGCATGTCCTGGACACTCGGGTGAAGAGAGGGGCGGAGGTGTCAACTGATCACCACCTGGTGGTAAGTTGGCTCAGATGGTGGGGGAGGATGCCGGTCAGACCTGGCAGACCCAAATGTGTAGTGAGGGTCTGCTGGGAAAGTCTGGCAGAATCTCCTGTCAGAAGGAGCTTCAACTCCCACCTCCGGCAGAGCTTCAGCCATGTTCCGGGGGAGGCGGGGGACATTGAGTCCGAGTGGGCCTTGTTCAGCGCCTCCATTGTTGAGGCGGCCAACTGTAAATGTCCCTTTTGCAAAACAGATATTTTCAACACAACACCGCAGCCAGACTGTCATTCTTTATTATTTATGATTTATTGAGGTTCTATTTTATATAAATATATGTATAACATTAACATAACATGGAATATTCCTTCATTTTTAAGGTTTATTGAGAAAAATGTAAAGAAAATCACAGAAATGAAATATACAGTCACACTCACCTTCCTGTCCTCATATTTATATTCATGAATCACAGCCAATATGATTGCATCAAAGTAATTAAGTTTTGTTTTGAATGTTGTGGCTTCAAGGAATTGAGGGATAGAATAATCTCCTGCGTTTTATAAAGGATGCTTCAATTTTTCCCTAAGCTAAAGGAGACAATAATTGGAGCTCTGAGGCTCCTTTCCTCAGCATATAGAGAATTCAGTGACATACACTCTTCAGGGAAACTTCAGGGTTATTTCATTCAGTAGGAGGCCAACTGACAGCTGATGACCCTGACACCTCACATTGTAGTCCGAGAAATTATGGTAAACACAAATAGACCAGCATTCTGAGAGGCAGGAGTCCTTAGAGGATGACAGAGAACAATAACATTTGAAGATGTGGCCATTAAAGGCTTTGTAAGTGATCAGAAGGATTTTAAAACCTGGGCAATTTTACAGAAATGCTATAAGAGGAGATATATGATCCCCAGGTGGTGACCATGTCTAATCTTACTGCAGTGTTTTAGATCAGCTGGCATGTTTTTTTTTTTATTTGACAGCCAATTAAAATCTCTCCAGTAGTCAGCTGATATGAATGTCAAGACCTACTTCTGGCCTAAGCATCCTCTTCTGATGCTCCTTTAACTTCCAGACAAACAACAACCCAGTCTCAGATTGATTGTTTTATTATTTCATAATCTCCAAGGACTACTTGGTATTGATGACAAGATACAGATATTCCAATATTTACAGCAGTATTCGTACAGAGGTATATTATGAGACATTGATTATCAAGCAGGCAGGTGAAATGCAGCATGTGAAAACAGAAAAACATCATTAATTATTTATGCCAGTTCTGAAAGGTTCTAAAAAGCAACAATAAATGCATCAGAGCATGTGCCAGTATTGACAGGTCACCAAGCAGAGTCAAGCTGTTTCAAATCTCATGAAGCTTTATGCCTTCAAGTCTCAAGATACAATTCTTATTTATACATCTGTCTACGTTTTCAGGTGTTGAAAAGAAATGTGTATGTTCCTGATACATCCATCATTAAAATCTCACACTGGACCAGTTACGTCATACATATCTATCTTTTTGTTTAATTTTAGTAGACAAACTTAAAATTACTAGGTAAATTATTACCTGTATAAATTTTGCACCTGCAGGTGGTCAAGATTTTGTTAGATGCCCATGAACTGTAAAGTGGGGCAGACTTCAGTATTTTGGTTAAAGTTTTATATTCAAAATTACCAGAGTTGATAAGGCCCACTGTCGCAGCTGGCAGCTTTGATCCAAACCCAGTATCTCTCCACTCAGCAGACTCACTGACTGGCCTGCTTGTGCAGCTGCCTATCAGAGCCGCGGCTAGTAGAGATTAGTAGAGATACTGCTGGGGAGGAGAAACACCTGAACCAGACTGAGCATAGGTAGGAGGGAAGGTCTCTACTAATACTGAAGCTCATTGGTTCAGCCTAAACAGGTTATTATTGTGTAATTCCCAGCAGGTTGGGTCCTTAGGCTGCCACCATGTGTGCAGCCATGAAGTCACAACCAACAAGTGCTCAGAGAGATGTTAGTGATGGTTCAGAAATAAAGCAAAACTTAGATAAACAAAACAAACAGTCACTACATGCAATACAATGTCACCTTAAAGATGGGTGTGTACCGCTACCTCATAACAATGGACAATGGTCTACAAGCCTCACTAGGCATTGGTTACCTAATAATTACTCAAGTGCAGAACCCATGGCCCACCAGCCCCTTAGCAGGTGTCAAAGTAACACACACCATCTTATGGATGACAACTAGGGATGAACATTTTAGGTTATGTCTGAAGTCGACTAGTCAGGCCTTTCAGAATTGATTAGTCATGCAGTCATCATGATGTACAACAAATTAAAAGAATACAATCTTCAAAGGTACATTGTAATATGTGTGAACTGTTATTTGTATAATCTATGTGTTTCATACATGCGTGTTTTTCACTTCGTTTACTTCTAGCATTTTGTGGGCTCTAGTGTCCTGTTTTGTATAGGAGGTAGATGAGAAAGTGGATCCGGGTGGTTGTCTGGAACAAACTGGTGTAGTTGTGTTTATGGGGCGGCTGCTACAGTATATACCAGGTGAACTAAACACTGCTAACAGAAGCATTCCGCAGATTTTACATGTTTGTCTGTTTCAAAACACTTGCCTTAAATGAATTGGTCCTTGTACAGAAATTGGCAACAAGCTGATGGATGCATTTAATTTAAATCAGATGTGTTGGCGCAGAAAAGCAACTAAAGCCTGCCGGACAGTGGCAGAGCTTAGTAGCCTCTTCTAGATTATGGCATTTTGTAGATCTTAACTTTTAACTTAACTAAATTACTTCCATTTTATTGTAAATATCAAAATTGTGGTAAATCCATATCAACTTACTGGCATCTTACTGGCTGTCCTCTCATTGGGCCACATTTTAAATCACACAGGCATGTGGGTCTGTCTGTTCATTCTCCATTTACATATTGCCAGATTTACTTTAGTTTTCTGGTAAGAAAAGAAAAAATATTGAAGATTTCTCCAATTCTAATGAATGGATTTTATACACATGCAGTCTTTCTGATTTTCAGAAGCCTTAGTTCAGTGGACCATGAACTTCCAAATGTCATTACAAATGTGAAATTCTTTTACTTACCAATGCATTTCACAGCAGTTCTACTTTATTTTCTGTCTGTGTCTCTGCATCAGTGTTCTGAAGAAATAGGGTTATACACTGAATAGTGTCCGGCTGATTCAAACAAACCTGTCATGCTGCTGTCTGAGGACATTTATTGTGCCCACTATCTGAAAATTAATTTTGAACTTAGGTGCCTCTGATATTTAACTTTCATCCTTGAAGATATAATCAAAGATTTGTCTGAGATGATGTACTGAAGGACAGTTGGTAGTGAATGCTCCACAGGAAGTTAGCAAACATCTTTTCAACACCAAAGAAAAGCCATTGTGACCAAACTTTCTAAAAAGCTCTAAAAGCTTTTTCGAAACAGAAGACTTTGGCTGCAGGTCATACACATTATGGCTTTGGCATGTGTGAGTGGCACCTTTAGTTTAATCATAACCACGTCTCCTACAATGCTTGTAACTATATAAAATGCTCAAAAATGAAATTTCTGACTGAATAAGCTGAATCACAGAGTGTAAAGTCAAATATTCTAAAACAAATTGTCGTAACTGGTGACATGAACCTTTTATCTCACCCTGAGGCTTTGTTAAGATTCAAACTTTGATTTCCAGCAGAAATGTCAGAATTGCAACTCTGCTGTTCCTCCAGGCATTCGTCCAAATTAAGCCACAAAATAAAAACCAGATTGCAGCTCCAGCGGTGTGTTCACTGTGCTGCATCAGACTGAAAACATGCAAGGTGATGCTGATAGAAATGTTATTACTTTTTACTGTCCATTTGGGTTCTGTCTGATTCTTCTCACGTGTTTGTCTTTTCTCCTTCATTTAGACTATTTTTTGCTACTTCTCCTTCCTGCATCCCATTTTTCTGCTCTTCAGCTTGGATTTTTCCCTTTAAAGTAACTGTGGCAAGTGATGATGGTCAGTGTTAGGCACACTACTTTAAAAAAAGTAATTAATTACAGTTACTTGTTACTTCTCCCTAAAAGTAACTGCGTTAGTAATAGAATTACAGCATCATAAAAATAACTAATTACTCAGAAAAGTAATTTTTCCGTTACTTTGAAAAATAAAATTAATAAAAGTTCAGATATGTGGCCTTTAACGTAACTAACATAACCCAAATAAAAGGTAGCATCTGATAAAAATGGAATTTTGTAGAAGAAATCACTTAGAAAAAGCCTAATCTCAGCCTTATTGATGTTGCGAGATTGTCTCCCCCTCCTCGTGTGTGCGCCCTTGTGTGTGTGTGTGTTCGGCTGCGCAACCTGACTTGCCCCCAAAAGCCACCGCACGCGGCGGCGGCGCGCAAGCGCCAAGGAGCGGTCGCACGGCGCTTTGCGCCTGGCACCATCTCCCACAGCCAGCGCTGCGACTTTGCCGCAGCTCGGAGTCAGCTCAGACTCATCACAACATCGCTGGAAATACCGCGGGTTTTCAGCTTCCATCGGAGTTCCTCCTGCTTATATTTATTAATTTAATCACCTCACTCCACGCTGCTGCAGCACCAGCTGCCGTCAGATTTTTTTTATATCCCACTCTGCTGCC
>JAVQJG010144423.1:0-20019 GCA_036024015.1 Craterocephalus amniculus
AGGGCCTCTTCCCTCTTGGCAGACGACTGCACGTCGGGGTCTACTCGCCAAAGCACATTCTATTGTCAATCAATAAATGTAACTTCATCCCGTATTGGTCTCTCCTGATTGAAATAACATTAAATAAGATTAAATGTAAAATTCAAGGAAGAAATATTTATGTATTTCACCTATTTTATATTGAATTGTCTTGTATCACTTATTCAAATGTTAAAATTTTAGATGTAATTCATACATACAATATGAATGAACACAATAAATTGGAAATAATTAATTTGGTGTGAAAACTAAGAGGGAAACTTTTGTTATGTTTTCTTTTCTTTTAAATCTGAATAAACTACAAATAACAGGAAAAGATATCATATAGTTTTTTATATTGATGTATTTCAATAAATGAATCTGCTGTTTCTAATGAGACTGATACCAGAACATGCAAGCAGCTGGGTTATCTCCAGCAGCTTCACAGGCCTGCCTGCTCCTTCCCAGAATCCTCCTGGCCTTCACACCTGTCACTGCAAACAAAATTAGCTGAGAAATTATGACAAACATTCTCCATTGCTGCTCATCTAGCTTTGCAGCATTTTGTCTTTGTAAAAAGAAATGTAAATAGAGTTTGCAAAGCAAACGATTGAACATTTTTTTTGTTTTGTTTTCATGAAGGATACATAAGAATAAAGACCCATCACTGCAAGATGAGAATACAAAGTAAGTGCCGTAACAGCACCCGAGGGAGGCTCTGTCAAATAGACAATGAGACACGATTAAATGACATTATTATATGAAACTAGCTCAAGTCATCAGGGAGAGAAAAGAGAGACAGATTTATATTTGCATTCTTCATTAGGTAATGGAGCTGTTGGACTGCTGATGCACAATGTCAAGGCATGTCGATGCCAAGCCACACATTTATGTTACTCATGTACAGCATCCCTCTCACTTAAACTTCACAGGCCTGTCAGAGCTGCAGGAGCAGGGCGATGAATCACATGCAGTACCGACACATTATCATACAAAAAGAGGCTATATGCATTCAAGCATTCTCTAAACTAATAAACCTGCCTATGGACTTAGCCTGTCTTAGTCTGAAGTGTCATTAGAAGTGGCAAGCAGCTGTGGCAGCCTGTGTAGAGCTAAGAGGCTTGAGCTTGCACCGTCTGTAATCCCTGCAAACAAAGTATGCTGCAAAATAAATATTTAAGGAAATAATACATGCACCAATGCTGCTACACATAAAGCCTTACACTAGGTCAGGCAAAAAACACCTTCGAAAACTTCAAAGCATTAAGCGAAATGCAAAGTCATGTAAACGGCCATACGCCTCAAACAGTAATCCGACATTCTGACTGTGTGGTGCGCAAAGCGTCAGAGGAGCATTCAACAGACAGACATGCATGCACAGGAAATTTTTCCAAGTGGCAATAAAGGCCGAGGCTTATTAATAGGACAATCTGACAAGCAGCAGCGTTGTGTGGAGAATTCTTCCACATTCTTTCAAATTTTCCCTCCTGATAGCAGTAGGTTATTGGAGAGGAGGTAATGTTTCTGGGCAGCGTGTCCCTGTGGTCACATTTTCACTTGGAAAAGAAGCAGCTAATTGGAGATGGGACCCTCTTAGCTTGTGATGGATCTGGATATGAGAGACCCCTCCCATCCTGATTTGTTTCAGACTTTCCAATTCCTAAAACCACAAAGAAATGTGCACAAGACCATTTTTGCACATGTTAATTGAGGATATGATCAACCTTCCTTTTGGGGCTATATCATAGAGATAAACAGTGTAGGATTTTTGGCTGCATAAAGCTCCCTTAGTCATCTCACCTTTTCTCTTTTCAGTTCCAGCTCAATGTGAAGCTATTGAGGCATTCAAGATTTCTTCTTTTTTCCCCAAAACGCTTACCGCTATCATCATCTATGTGTAAGTGTTTATCTCTGTCTCACTTTTTTCCTCTCTCCGTTCCTTTCTCTCTGCTGCTTCTGGCGTAAGGTTCTCTTTGAAATGCTCTCTAATTAGCACATACAACACACAGCCAGGGTTAAATTAAATTGCTAAGATTCAAGGAGGTTGAGGTCATCGGCTCTGCAAAGATCGTCAGCACAGATAATTGGGAGATATACAGTCCCCCCCCCTCTCCCCTTCCACTTTTGCTAAATATCCATGATGAAAATGACAGCGGATGGCACACAGACAGTTTGGCAGGGTGCTGAGGCAAAGACCCTTTATGAAATATGAATTTATTTTTAGAGACAGAGGAAGACAAGTAATTAGGAGTGCAGAGAGAAAATTACTTTTATATCTTCTCTCACTCCATCTCTGCCTTAATGGTCTTGCACCTGAGAAACATTTCCCATAAAACCGATACATTCTACATGTATCATGCTAGTTGCCACAACAAAGCTCAGAGAAAAAAAATGAATAAAATATGAAATCTACAGATGATAGCAGATGAATTTAAGTTCATACTTGAATGGCTATTTGCGCTCCAGACAGATTGTTTTCCTGCAAGTAGTAAAAACCATAATTGATACTCTAAATGTTTTTATTGTCACATGTAGTCAAAGGACCCAATCTTCTGACAGAGATAACTGGATGGATACATAGATGTTCTTTTAAGTTTCATCATATTCCTTTGAGAAACAGCTACAACACAAACATCAAAAGTATCTTTGAAAGTTAATAGTTTGTCCCCTACGCTTCCGATTTAAAGGTAGGGTAGGAGATGTTTTCCAGCAGCATTTTTTTTACTATGTTTTTTTTTTAAACTTTATTATAGATCTGCATCATTTATATCTTTGACTTGGTCTTGTAAGTATTAAAGCAATATTTGTACTTATTTAGTCTAAATGAAACATTCAGCTTGGTTTTGTAATCTGACTTTTCAGTTTGAACAAATTTCCATTGTTTCTGCCACAAAATAAAATTCAAACAGAATTCATCAGTAGCCTGAAACACCAATGTTGCCTTATGGAAGGAATATTCTGGTTAAAACATACAAATCATCCTCTGTAACATATATTTACAGAAAGCTAGGATGTGATCACCGTTTAACTGTTTAACTCATCATTTAGGCACATTTGAAAAAATCTCTACGATTTTCCTGTTAAGATATTAAGATCAGAATGGCTTTAGACTTTGGTGTAGTGCTGAGCATATAAAATAGCAGTAAAATTTGAAAACGGTTATATAATTATGAAAAGTGTGTAAAATTTGGTGTTTCTGTATTTGGTTGCATTTTCCATCTCAGACTGCTTAATAGATAATGCAGACAATAACAAGTTCTAATATTACCAAGACAGCAACAATTAGGCTTTTTAGAAAATCAGATTTTTGGTGTTAGCTCTCAGCATAATACAGCATGTAATTGCCTATAATGAAATATAACACTTTAATGATTTCAAACAATGTAAACTGAGGTAATCAATCTGCCAAAAAAAGCATCTCCCACAAAGAAAAGTCTGACTTTAATTAAACTGCATCTAAGCTAAAAATAAATAAATAAATCAAAACTCTCTCATGATTGATTTTTCCATCAGACATTATAATCTTACATAAACTGACAACTGCTCACTGTTCAACTTATAAAATAAAAAATTAGCTGAAATGAAGTCTCAAATGAAGTAAATAACACAAAAAAAAAGATGCATGAAACTCAGGGAGTGTGAGAAAAGAAAGGGGGGTTACTCGGGGAAAATGAGAGAGCAATATGTCAGCATGGTAACACCTCTAAAAGTCACCGAAATGCCAGGTCACCCTGCTCGGCGGGGAGAATCAAACCATACTGTGGGTGTGTGAGAACACCTTGCATCACACGTTGAGTTTACAACATCACACTAACACACACTGCCTCAAAAAATAGCGCACCAGTCGAGCATCGCTGTTGTCAAAACTCAACTACCATCAACTTCTTTATTATAAGCGTTCAATAATACATTTTTGCCTCTCCTCTCTGACTATCAGCCTCTTACTGTTGGAGGATGATGTGCTTGCTGTAGCTTGGGTGGGACACACTGCATGTGCCTGTGTCTGGCTCTGGCTTTGTGCTGTGTTGCACACTGTCTAACACAAAGGTGGGCGGGAGGATGATGAAGAGTATGTGCATAAAAAATTTACCTCCGCTTCATTAAAAATTCAAACAAACGAGCACGATATACAAACCAATGACAGCACCTTGCTCTAAAAAAAGCCTCCGAAAATGCTGTTGGACATTGGTTGGTCGACCTGTCGAGCTTTAGTTTTCTGCAGGGTAAACAATGTGTCCTCTTGCCACAGTTTTTAAATGCAGCTGTTTGAGTTTTGTTCTGACACACTTGAACTAAGGCGAACACGTACTATTCTCTCTCTCTCCATCTTCTTCTGCTCTTGCTCTCATAATATCTTAGCGATCACTGAACCATGAAAAATCTCCAAAGTAGAAAATTCTTGGTAGCTGAAGTATGGTGTCTGTTGGAATGTAATTTTGGAACTCACTCTCTCACTAAAAGAATCGCACAGTGTGCATTAGGAAGACGTTGGCTTTTCCAAGATCCAATCCACAAGAAATCTTAACAATAAAGAAAAATCTGTGATTGTTAGAACAAGCCAACCTTCTCGGAGTGGTTCTTTGAAGAGTAATCTGTGATGGCAGTATGAAGGTTTACCAAGGCAGTACACTGAATCTTTGCTGGCTAAGTTTAGCAGTATGAGAGTATTCAGCATACTAAATAAACAGAAAAATATGTGTATCCAAGTAGCACTGAAGATATCTCTGAAGACAAAGCATAAAAGAATAATGTCATGTTTAAATCTTTATTACCCATGAGTTCCCTCCTACAATTACGTGGGTTGAATTATATGCATGAATCATATACAGCAGAGGTGGGCAAAACTTTATAACTAACTAAAACCAGTTATTTTCAGTGTATATCCATCAGTCAACTCAACAACTGCAGGATTTCAATGTTCCCTGTTTACCTAACTCAAATTAAAATGATCCAAAACCCCTATGCAAAGTGACTGTAGTTGGACAACCGTGATGAAGATTTTGCAATGTGTACGTAAATCCCATGGACTTGATTTTTCAGATTAAGAAATATGCTATCAATCCCCAGGGGGAATTTCTTTTGTGACAGTCCTCTAATGCAGTGTTTATCCATTCCGGTCTTCAAGACCCACTGCCCTACATGTTTTCCACACACCTGAATCAAAGAAATGGCTCGTCAACAAGCTTGCAAAGAACTTGATGAGGAAGTTCACTCATCTGAATCAGGTGTGTTGGAGTAGGAACACATCCAAAACATGCACGGGCAGTAGGTCCTAAGGAACATAATTGAGAAACACTGCTCTACTGGATATAATGGGAAATAACAACAAAAAAGACTTAACAATATATTAAATTGTAAAATGGTATTAAGTTAAAATATAAACAATATGCATATTTGTATGTAAATAATGGTTTATTAAATATGAATTATTAAGGGCACAGTTGTAGAGTTTGATAAAAACAGCCACTGCCTGGTAGATGTTAAAAGACCTCAGTCGCCTTGGCAGTTGACCCCACAACCCGACCCCAGACAAGTGGCAAAAAAATTTATGGATGGATGTATCAATTGATGGATGGATGTAAGGATGGATATTTTCTATATCTATACATCAAAAATCTTTTTTGTTTGCTTAGCTTCAAATATGCATCCATCTGTGGAGCCAAAGTTGTTTTATAAGAACAATCGTAGTTTCATTGTAATGTGGATGTTTTTTGTTATAAATGTGTCTGATGCGCTCCAGATGGAGCTCGCTGTGGCTTTCCACTAAATATAGAAGCCAGTTAAACGGTTGAAAGAGCATGCATCCAAAGGCAAGCTCAGCAGTTCAGATATGATAAGACAGGAAATCAGAAACAGCATCAGTGTAAGGCATCTGGTAAATTTCAAAATACAACATGCAGAATTGTTTTTTCTGACCTGTGTTGAGATAATTGCAAGTTAAAAGAAAGTAATTAATCAAAACAAGAAATACCATGAAACCTGCGGACAAGATGATCCACTTGACTTGAGTTACTCATTGTAGTCTCACAAAACTCAAAAAGGTGGATCCAAAAGTCAAAAAATAAGTCAGACAAGCTTTTTTTTTTACATGCAGTCTTTTTACTCGTTTTGCCTAACAATATCACAGATGACCTCATAATTTTTCTATGAATTTGTGAACTCTGTGATGTCGCAGAGAAAACGGTGCTTGTGGGTGCTCCGCATCTGACATGCATCTGATGTGAATTAGTGCAGAGGTCAGAAGGAAACTGCAGCGCACACGGGCCTGGTGGAAATGAATCTTTAGGAGTTTGCCTGCTGCAACACACCTGAGTCTGACTCAGACTTAATTAAAAAAAGGCTGCTAATTACTAATTGGTCTGAGTCAGGTGTGTTGCAGCAGGAAAACTAATGCCTGTAGGATGCTGGCCCTTGAAGACCACACTTGACTACCCTGCATCTAAAGCCCTTTTCATACATCAGTTGAGTATTATTGGCTCATTTTCCACTCATTTAGCAGATGTTTTTATCCAAAGCAATACCAGTCATGCAGGCAAGGAAGTTAAAGTGTCTTGCCCAAAGACAACACAAATCATCTGACAACCTGCCCTTGCACCTGAGAAACTGGTACTCATAAACCCACCACCCATCCTCTTTCTAATTCACAAATGCCATCAGGAGTTACAGAACCCAAGTTGAGTTGGAAAAGCTGACTTTAGAGAAACAAATCATTAAGTTTCACATTAAGTTCATACTGTCACATAACAAGATTTGATTCCAAAGAACCGTTTAAAATTGCAAGCAAATCTAAAGAGGGGAAAAGATGCAGTCATCAGGGTTGTCATAAGCCAAATGACAACACTGACATAGTCCATCAAAGACGTTTTATTGTGAAAAAGATTATGTCCCCTGTTTAGTCTGATAGTCCAGTCCCTGAAAGACAGTTCTCATGACACTTATTATTAACTATGAAAGCTGTCAGTGTTAATGAACTCCCTCTTAAATAAAAAAAAAAAACTCTGTAATTCCTGTAAATAAAATATTTAGACTGAAAAACGTGGATTTTTGTCAAAAAGTGACACATTTGCAGGTATGACTGATAGCATATTTGGTCAGAGTGGACGATTCCAGGATGCTAGCTTGATGTGTGCAAATGTCATAGTGATGCCTTCTTTACTCAGAGGCTCACCATCAGCAGATCAAAATCAACCTCCAGTCCCAGCTCTGTACTTTCATGTGACACAATGTGTGAAATGAATGAACTGATCCCAGCATGTTATTTTTTCTCACTAGACTCCTCACTCTCTTGCCTGTGCACTGTCACTAATTAGAAACAAATCAGCTGTACAAACTGTGAGATCATGCACACCTTCCAAATAAGTCATAGAAAAATTTCTTCTATTGTAACTATTCTAGTGTGGATGCTGAAAAAAAATTCTAGCTGGCCTGCAGCATAAACAGTAATGATGTAATTGTAATATCTGAAATCATCAAGATCATGATCTACACACAGCTGGATAAAAACCACTGACAGAGAGCTTGAAGCACACCCTGCCTGCTTCAAGTGGAGTTTGTGCAGTTCTTATAATAAGGAGAAGTCAATTGTAAGGTCTGTTCTTGGTTAGGTGGGCTAACTTTCAGGAAAGTGTGTTTTTTAGCTTTCAGAGGAACACTCGGGAGATGATCAGCCCTGCAAAGCATCTGTATAATCAACTGCAGGACTGATCACAGGTTTGTATTCTAAAAGACTGAGTTTCACCATCATCACAATATCATAACCACTGATATTTCGTCTCCTGCAGATTTCCTCACACAAATAGGTTTTTGTTTGTTAGGTCTGATCATTCCAGTCTGGCATATCATAGCCTACAGCTATGAATAAACACGCAGCAAGATCTTGTTTATCTTCAGTTTTCCTAGTTATCAGTGGCGATAATGTCTGCTGACAGGATTGAGAGTCTGGAAAAATGTAGCCATGAGGACGGCTGTTCGTTTCTGAAGGTCTTTGAGTTCAACTGGTTGAAGATAAAAGGTGAAACCCTCTGAAAAAGGAGATTAGGTGCTGAATAAAAACTGCATATGCTCTCTACTTATTCTCCTTCTTTTATTCAAATCAGATCGATATCTAATACTGTTGCGTAAAAGAGTTGTGTTAATGATCCAATTACTAAATGATTCATAGAATGATAGTGGCATAACTGAAAAAGATATACTGGGTGTAAGTAAAGCATCTTAAACTCTATCATTCTGTATCAATGATATAGGATAAATGCAGATTCTGAGACTTTTTGCATCACTTTATGGCAAAAATTTGTCTTAAAAGCCTGTTGTACGAAATATGATGTTTGCCTTCTGCCCCCTGGTGGACACAATAAGAACACAATAATTTTGACATAACACATTATAATAAATGGTAAATATGCAAAAATGATTTGTGTTACATTTGATAACATTTTTTTAAAGGGCCAAATAAAGACTTTGGATTAAAAAAAAACTCACCACTCTTAAAGGTTAAATAGTTAAGAAACTAACTACAGCTGGAACATCTAAGGAACATCTGGAATTCAGAGCAATATGTGTTTCTTAACTTTCATAAGTAAAAATGTAAAAAGTTAAATGTAATATTCAGAAATTTGGTTGCAGCTGCTTTATTGATTAGACTTTTAATGAGAGATGCTAAATCTTTAACCTGACAAACAAAAGAAAAGTCATTTTTGGACATGAATATAAAGACGAGATGATTCTACACACTTCTACTGGGCTTCACTGGGCCTCGCTGAAAAAGGGTACAATTGGCTGCATGACTACTGCTCCATTCCCCTCACTAACTTGGCCTTTGAGAACGGAGGAATTCTAATGAGTTTCTCCCTTCTTTACACTTGCAGTTTGTCCACACACTCTCACAGACACACACATACACAAAGGTATACAGGCACAGTCTAATGAGTGTGTCTCACTATTTTCTCATTAGCCACAGAGTCTTATTGCAGGCATCAAAAGTAATGCGCCGCCACCCCTGATAGCAAGCAGGAAAAAGATTCTCCCTCTTGTCTTTTTGCCCCTCTTTTTATTTTTTAGCTCCTTCTTCCCTCTGGCTCTAAGGTTAAAATATTTCAGTATGAAGCCACATCCATGACTGACAGCAGAGAGAAAGAAAGACCCCAAATGCACTCATACATCTCACTCTCTTGAAGGCGTTGACTGACCTAAATCATAGCCAAGATCTTCCCGTCTCCTGTTTCCGTGGGCTGAGGAGGCTATGGCAGTGATGCATATCTTGCCATGTAGAAATTTAAAGGTGGTAGGAGTAAGTTGACAGAGAATAAGAGTGTGTGGCCACCCGTTCAACCCCTCAGAGTCAGACCGAACTCAATATAGCCTCCTCGTGCCGTGCTGAAGGTAAGAGCCAAAAAACACTACAACTAAAAAGAAAACTCATATAAAAAAAAGCTTTGACTTGAAGCATTTGAAGGAGTTTCGAGTGAGAGACTTAAATGCCAAAAGAGTTTGAGTCACATGCTTGTTTTATGGCAGAGACGTCAACATGACAGCTGCCTGTGATGCACAAAGTCTGTCATTGTAAGCAGGAAAGCGGCAGTGAAGGGAGGCACTGGAGGGGAGGACATGATTGAGACTAAGGCAATCTTTTCATTTTGTTTTTCAGGGGATGAGTTTGTCAAACATTTTCTGATAGACTTCAAAAATGGACTATAGAGAGGGCGGAATAATGTGCAGGAGTGACTGAAGGGTCTGAAGGAAGAGAGGGTTGTGGGGGGGGGTAGTTTTTCAACAGCAGACACCAAGAGCAACAGAGCCATTAGAGACGATTTGTCACATTAACAAAGGAAAAGGAATTGGTGCTTCTCATAGGGGGAAGATAAAGACAGTACATACTGTACATGGAGACGCAATGAGGCAGGGTGGGGTGAAAAGGGATTTTGAGACAGAAGGGAGAAGGAAAATCTGAATGCTTTTATGGATGAAGCAGGGGTTATTATCTCAAGAAAAAAGAAAAATTTTCTAGGATTTAAAAGAAGACAGACACATTTTTTTCCCTGAAGCAATCAAGTCCTATGTAATTTCATTTCTGCCTTTAAAGACCGATTATAACATTGTGTCAGGGTGATGCAACTGCTTAAACGTCTCCACTGCCTTGCCAAAACACATGCCACCTTTCACAAAGCAAATAGGTAGGAGCCTCCTATTGGATAATTACTGCATGGTAATTATCTTTCAGCTGGCAACAAGTTACTTAACCCCAACTGATGCCATGATGCCCCAACTGAGAACCAAGTCAAAAACACATCTCGTAGTCGTGGAAAGGAAGGGTCAAATCATTGGCATCGAGCAGAGAAAATTTCTAAGGAGATGCAAAAACTACTAAAAAGAAGAACCATCGCCTTCTAGGAAGAAATGTGGTCAGAAAAACACCCTGAATGATGGTGATCAGAAAACACTTAAATGTTTGGTGAAATAAAATCGAAGAAAAAACAACTGTACGGTTCAGGGTTTTGTTTAGTAGTGAAAACATGAGCATTTCTACACACGCAGTGTGAAGGGAACTCAAGGGATTGGGAATGAATTGATGTGTGTGATAACCGCTAATCAGTGAGTCTAACCGGAGAAAAAGCATAAATATTGAATTCTGGAGCAAAGGAAGATCATGTGATGTGATGAGTCCAGACAGACCCTGTTCAGGAGTGATGGGAGCATCAGGGTAAGAGGAAAGGCAAATTAAATGATGCTTCCATCATGCCTTATGCCTACTGTACAAGCCTATGGGGAAGTCTATGATCTGGTGTGTCTGGGTATCTGTCCTGACGGCGTCTGCTGGCATGACCCCTCGCCAGTGTTGCAGCCATGATCCTCTGTCCCAGATTGGAGATATTTTGAGTGATGCTTTTAAATAAACACCCGCCCAACGGTTACTGTGACAGTTGCTGTGTCCTCCCTTGTTTTGTTGCGGATCTTGATCTGGGGTCGTAACAATAATTTATTTTAAAAAGTGGAGAGCTAGACACCAGAAAGTTTTTATTCACTTGCTTTGTTGAGACTTTTTTTTTACTTGCCAGGCTCTGGTGCTGCTGCACCAGAAATGTGTTGACATCATGGATCATGTCATTTTGATCCTTAAATAGCTGCTGAAATGCCAGCTACATCATTGTGGCGAATATTTTTCAGCACCAAGTTATTTTCAGGTTGGTTCTTCTTCAGAAATTCACTTTGACCACATGACAATACTCATGCCTGCTTTACAGGCAGCTGACAAAGCTGCTATGTGCACAATTTTCTCCTTTTCACATGTTCCGTAAATCCAATCATCTCTTCTCTCTCCTCCCTTTTTTACTTTTAGTTTACATGAGAAAAGATCAGGGGGTAAAAAGAAGAAAAAAAGATTTTGCGGTTTGTAGTGTGTCACAAAGCCACCAAAACAAGACTTTTCAGCAAATACAGCCCGTTAAAATCTGTGTAAAATGATTTGCAGATGATTGAAAAAGCTGACAACAATCGTTTTTTTCATGAATTATACAATAATGCTTGAAATTCATGAAAGCTCCATGACAGATTTGTATGGAATACACTGCAGCTCAACCACCTCTCCTCTTTCCTCATGCTGTCTATTCTCTTCAACCAGGTTGCAGATCCTTTTCTTCCTTTTCTCCACCTGTTAAGATGTAAAACAGCCCTTGGTTCACTGCTCCGTCAGCACTTTGATCCACTGATCGCCTGGTCATGCTAAAAATACAAAGAGGCACTGTTGAAAGAAGAGGATAAGGACTATGTCTCAAATAATACACCTCAGCAGATGTATTTGATGGAGCCCGAGAATGATGGCTATTCTTTTTTTACCCATCTATACAAGGCTTCGCTCCTTTTAGAGTTGCATTTTTGAAATGAATCGTATAACAAAGGAGGAAGAGGAGAGAGGTGAAGCACATTTTAGATTCTGAGAGCTTGTCGTTCTGGTACCTGATTATGGCGGAGGCTGTTGTTTCCCCCAGCTATATTGAAGGGTTTGACTTGCAGCTAAAATCATGGAGTATTTCTGCCCTTTAGGCAGATTTAGATGAAAAACCTAAAGCTAACATCCCATATCATACTGTGGGTTTGAATCTTTCTATGCCTGCTGCGTCTCAACCAAGGATTTGGGAAAGAAAATACCTTGAGCTCCTCGTGTCTCTTCCCCACACACATAGAAAAAGGCTGATAATGATGACATAGCTTGTCAAAATATGACACCTTTAACCTCAGATATCAGTGTTATTGCTTTCTGGTGTTAACCCAGGTGCAGATACAGTGGGTGGTTAAGTTGCAATCATTGGCCGAAAGGCGGACGGAAACAGGGATAAGGTAGCAACAGTATCTTTTCCATCTTTGACTAGCCGTGTGTGTTTCTGTGTGTGTTAAACCAGGTTGCCTTAGGAGCAGACACATCATCTTGTAAAGCCTCGCCAGGAAGCTGCAGGCAGGTTAGCTATGCACTGATGGGGCCCCCTACCCCGCTAATAGATCCATTCATTTCCGCTAATAAAACCCAAATCATCAAATAAATGACACTAAGTAGGGAGGAGTGCAATTTCATACATAAAAAAATGTATTTCAACCAATTTAAGAAGTCGTTGAAATAATTTGATGCGACAGGGCAAAGTCAAAATAAATCCATTCGTTAATCTTTTTTTCTAAATGTTTTCTCTTCTCTTGGCAATTAAATTGGCAATTATGAGTGCTTTTCCTCCTCCCAGCTTTATTACAACAAAAAACTTCCCATGCATGCTCATCTAGCTAACAAACTTGGAGCACAAGAGGTTAAAGTCTTTAAATGTTGATCCGATGAGGCTGTGTCTCGTTACCTCGGTTTGTCCTGAAGCTAGAGGGTAAGACACAGACACATACGCAAATACACACCGAATTTGCTTCTAATAATTTAATATCACACAGAAACCCAGCGGACTTTGTCACAATTTCCTCATATTTTTCTGCTTTTGGCACTTCAATTATGGATGAAGATGTTTGATTACAGGAGAAAGAATAGAGCAGAGATTAGTGGAAGCTGTTGTATTATTGGTGTCTGTCTGTGCCCGTCTGTGTAATCAGTACCTTGATACAGATTGAAATGCTTACAACTCTTGTGGATGAGAAAAGATTTGATAGCATAAAAGAGAATTGCTATTTTTAAACAAATATAAGTGGAAAACGTCAAAGAACTACAAACATATGTTAGGATGCAGCTGACATATTGTATCACAAAATCCTCTGAAAACCAGTAATTACCGTTCACCAGTGCAAAATTAGACTGCTTATGTGACTTGGACAGCCTAAAATTTCCTTCCTGAATAGTTCTACATTAGAGGAAATCAAGACGCCTGATGGCACGTCAAAGGATGTGTACACTCATTGCTCCTGTGACCCAGATTCAAGAGAAGAAGGCTTGATTATTATGCTGTCAAAGGTGTGTGTGAGTGAGAATGTGTGCCTATGTGTGTTTTTTGCGTGGGTGTGCAGAAATGAGAACCATTTCGTGTGTCCCACTGAAGTCGATGCTTTAATTAAAGAATCAAGAGCTATAAAATGTGTTGCTCCCAGGTTCATTGCTCCCCTTCTTACATTATTAAACCATCTCCATCCAATGAAAAACAATAAACAAAAACAATCCATCCCTGAGCTTATTTTTCACTTTTGCTCAGCCACTGAGAACTACAGAGATCAGGACTACTTTGCAGAGATATTTCACATCAAAAAAGAAGTCGAATTGATTTATAGTGTTTTGTGAAATAACTCTTCAGTTATTGCCTTTAAATATCTATTATTCTAAAATGTGAATTGAAATGGCCATTGCAGGACCATCCATGTGTCCTGTCTCTGTCTGCAGCTCTATTTGTGGAAGTGAGGCAAATAATATATATAATAAAGTCTTTCTTCAGGCCCTAATTAAATCCCTAAAACATAATTATCACTTCATTAATATTACATGTTGAGACATATTTACCATTTTTTCTATGAAAATAATCCCATAATCCCTTAATGGTTTAGATATCATTACTTGTTATTTTTCAGTATCTAAGGATCTGGGAATATGGAAATTAACCCCACCTCAACCCTCTACTGCATGCAAATGGTCACAAAATGGTCATGATCAGGAGCCCTTCAGAGTGAAATGATCAATTTTGTAATCCTGGAAATGTAGCTGATATATTGGTTTGAAAATAATTTCACAGGTGAGTCTATAACTAGTTTTTGATGTCATCTATAAATAAAAAAGATTTTATGCTGCTTTACTGATGCTCAAAGGTGTGGTATACAATTACAATAATGCCAGACTATTCTATCTTGGTAATTATACCTAAGTGCCACATATATTAAGTTTAAGAATCCAAATAGGAGAAATGCTGAAACAATAATTTGTAAATTTGAGTTTCCTTGACACTGAGTGAAATTTTTAAAGCTCAATATATGGAATTTGGCAAAGTCTGTTTTTTTTTTGTAAAGCGAATACATATTTCTTATTTAAATGTATGACTGAGCTCAGGAATAAAAAAAATGACATTTAGTTCCTGTGTGTGATAAGATTTGAATGGAAGTGGTCTGCAAACATGGAGTCCTTATGTGGTATTCTGATCAAACTTGAGATTTAAACCTTTCATATTTAGCTACAGCGGAAAGTTGTGGGATTTTTGAAAAAAGTATTACAGTGATGTGATTGTTACAACTTTAAAATATAGTTTTTATTGTGTCCTGTAGCCTAAAAGCATTAAATCTTGCATCAAAACTGCACATCATTGCTATTCTTCAGCAGATGCTTGAGAGAAAATGGAGCAAATGCTATTGGCAGAAAAGATGAGTTCTACCAGATAAAGGAATAAAATGAAACAAAAGCCTTTGTAAAAAAAATGTAAAAAAATCTTTGTCCTCTGTCCTGGTCCTAAACTTAATCAAATATAGACTCGGAAGATTACCACTAGTTCTGTTATTTCTGGTGCATTATGAAGTTGCTGCTTACCAGTCTGGAGTGGATTTGAAATTTGATTTGACATATTCTCTGGAGAAATCAGTGAATAAAATGAAATAAGTCATATTATAGTAGCAAGCTTGGAAAAAATGTTTCAACTTGGCAGTGATAGTCTGTGATGGCATCTGCTGCTGCACAAGACTTTAAAAAATACAGCATCAAAATAGGAAGGGATAATACTTCTGAGCTGTTCAAGTGACATTCATACAACATTATTTTATATCAAGTAAAGGTAGACCTATAAAGTGTGCGCTCCTTGCAAAAGGAAAAGCAATGGTTGATTGACACTTGTCAAGGAGAGGAAAGAGAAGTCTAAAACATAAGAAAGAGGTGAAAAGAAGGAAATTTGAAAGGACTCTTGGGCTCCTACGCACTTATGGAAAGGAAAATCATCTTCAGAGAGTCGAAATAAGGAAAATATGCTTTTCACTGGGAGCAATAAGTAAAAGGTGAAAAAGGAGGAAGAAAAATAATCAGAGAGAATGCAAAAAGACTCAAAAAGCAGGCATGCAGAGGTTAATTTTCCACAGAAGCAGGTTATGATATGATGTACTTTTATCCCAGTTGTTCTTTATTTGCCAGCTCTCACAGGGTTTTATTATAATATTCTCTGCAAAGCTGCTCCAGCACATATGGAGGCTGCCACTCAATGCTGCAGCCAATAATGCTTGTAGTGCTCTGCGTGTAGCTGTGAATTCATTCCCTTCCACAAGTAGCTTTTTATATTAAAACAAGCAAATATATGACAGAGAGCAGACATATTAAAGCTCGATGAAGTCTTGCACGCCCACCACCCATCCAACCATTCATTCATCCCGCGTTTCTAGTCTCTACCCTCTTGCAGCTTTGGTTTTATTAAACAGGGATTCTGCTCCAGCAAAATTTGGATCGAGACAGATAACATCCCCAACTGAAAAAAAGAAAAAGATAAGAATAATAGAAAGGGGGCTGTGGACCGTCCAGATGGAGACTCACAAGACTTCTCACTTCATGTTGGGTGTAATGCGTGCGTAAGAGTGTGTATGTCGTCTGCGATTCATCACCAAATCTGCCAGCAGAGCCAGAGCTCAGCTTCATCCCTTGATAAAAACTGGCTGGAAGCTCCTCTAATTGGCTTGAACGATGCTGCCATCCTTCCATATAGTTCTGTCAGAGAGGGAGCTAGTCAAGCATGATCCATTGGGCTGCTGTCTACTCTCAAAGCCTATGTGAACCTTATTCCATAATGTATCTGCAATCAGTCCCTCCAGGGGCCAATCGTAGAGGCATATAGGGAGAATTAAATCTGAGATATCCATATGTCTTCAAGACTTTCCTGTGTGTTTTCTCCATGTGCTATCTAGTTTTAACAGGCCTCTTCCTGTGCCACCATTGCTTTTTGTGTCGCTCTTTTGCCTCTTCTCCACTCAGTTGCTCCTTCCCATCTTCAATCGCTCATTCTTCTTCCCCCACATATCTTTTTTCCTCTCCTTGATGTGTGCAATCCCTTAATCCTCTTCATCTTGCATGTGTTGAGGTCCAGCCTTTCTTCCGCTGCAAACATTGCTTCCTTCTCCAGTGTTTCTATCCATCATGTCCTCCCTCCTTCTGCTTATGTTTCTGCCTCTGAACACTGTTGTTACCTAGCATCCATTCTTCTGTCCAACAGCCACAGTTTGTTATCAGGTTTCTCCCTTTCATTTTACTTAGTCTCTCTCTCATCTGTCCTTTCTGACCTTTCTTCCCCCCACAGCTGTTCTCATCATGGCTGCTGTCCCCTCCTTTTATCTGTCTGTCAAACATGATCTGTCCTTTTATTCCTTCATTGTCACCATCCTCCGCTCTTCCCCTGATCCTTCTGCACTCGCTCATATGCCACCCGAGAGTGATGTAACATGCCTTGATGTTTACCTCCGTTCAACAGGAACTGCTGCTTTGTTAATGTATTTATTGGGTGCCACACGCTTGCATCGCAGGCTCACCGAACCCATATTTGCTTAATTATTCTAGCTCAGATATTGACATTTAATGAAATCTGAAACATAATAAAGAAATCAAATTACAGTGGAGAGCAAGCACAGATAATATCCACTGACAATTTAACTGATTATATACTGTAAATCCTCTTCTCCGCTGTTTGTGGAGACATCACTGAGTTTAAGAAGAGTCTATTAAATACCCACTTAATTATATGATAAGACCAGTAAAGAGCACACACACACTTGCACATACGGGCTGAAAAAGATAGCAGCGATACACACAAATGTGCAGAAAACCACACACACACATTTGCAAACATGATAGCAGCAGGACTCCATGAATGTAAAAAAAAAAACACTTAAATGAAACCATAACTGTTAATAAGATATAATAATGTTCTTATGAAGCCTGATTGGCAGATGTAATTAAATGTGCATTACAACACTTAATATCTGCAGGAATTAAGCTAAGTGGGATAAAATATGATTTAGTTTTCCATAGGCCGGAGAAATGTGTTATGGTTTCTGGGTTGTTGGTTTTATTTTTAGTTTCTGATTGTGGTTGTCTTACAGCCCTCTTTTAATCTTGTTTCCTATTTTATGTTGTAGTTTATCCCCTGTTTTATTTACTTTGCCTCCTGCTCGTGGCATCCAATCATTTATTGTTGCCCATGCTTTGTGTTTGTAAATTAGTCCCTGAGTATTTAAGTTCCCAGTTTGATTTTGTTCTTTGCTATATCATTCATGTTATTCTCTCAAACTGTCCAAGTGTTTGACAAAAAAGGCCCCATCATTGGAGTCATAATAAATCAAAAATAATTTGAGTAATCAAGTGTTGCAGTAGCTCAGGCCATCTAACAACTTGCAAGTTGGTGTATCCATTCTGGGCTATGGATACACCAACTTTGTCTTCAACTTTGTCACCAACCAAGACAGTAACCCCACATTCCCTCCAGATGGGTCTAATGAGGTATGAATGTGCACGAATGTGTGATAAGTGGAAAGCTCTTAGGCCCTCATTTCTCAAAGTTTTGTGCTCACATGCAAACCTGATAACTCTATTGAATTATTAACCTGGCACAAAGAGGAACGCGCACGTAAAACCATCAAAATAGCACAGCCTTGCATTTTGCACTTTGGGCATTTCAGCAAAAAATACACAAAATACTGGGAGGAATAGATGCGGATAAAAGCGTTTTGCACATGTAACGTTATCTAATAAACAAGGAAATGATTGCAGTGACTGTTTTTTCACCTACAGCACTTGTGACAGTTTGGATGAGAGACAACCGCTAAAAGCAGCAGAATTGCATCACTCTGATTCAGAACATTTTGTCATGAGCGGTAGAAGCCAATGACTCTGGAACACAATCTTAATGTAAAAACAGATCATTTGTTTGAATGTTGAAATCATAACTGTATATTAGACAAACGTTGACAAAAGGTGGCACATTCATATTTGTTATTTCAATAACAACTATGGAGTCATTGGAGTCATTAACAGAACATGTTTCTGTTGTGTGTCGTGCCCTTTTTACATGGCGTACGGTAGTGATGTAATCGCTGTTGCAGGCAGTTGCAGGTCAGCGCAAAACGGCTTGAAAGGACCCCAGGATAACAACAACAAAGGAAGTACAGGCTGCATACAGGTCACGGAGGGATCCGACTAGCATTTGCTAGCAACACATTGGTAAAACCAAGGCGTTTTGTGGTGGATAATGCCTTATTTAGTAGGCGAGCACCGATTGCCTGATCGCTCCCGTTATATAGATTTATGCTGATCGCGTGTTCACATAAATTTTTTGCTGATGGAGTTTGAGTTGCGCCACAACTGTCTGGGTGAGTAAATGATCATAAAGCATGCTACAACATAGGTACAGGTTGAAAAATACCGAAATTCTCCTTTAATGGACTACAGAGAAGTAGCAATGGTTCAGTGGCAAGTTATGTAAGTTCTAAAAACTCCTTAAAAAAGCTATTTATTATGTTATTTTTTCATTGCAAATGAAAACAGACAAAGCAACATCACATTAAATATAAAAACATATCAAGAAAATACAATACAAATAAAGAGGGACGGGGTGAACGCTGCAACTTAATGCGTTAACCAGGAGGTTGCAGGTTAAGTCCAAATTTGATTGCGAGATAAACGCTGGTACCGGCTCAAATTTTGGTAATCATCCCAGTCCTGCTGCAGGACTCTGATACAGAGTCCTGGACTCTGTATTCTTACATGTTCAGTCAACCATAAATTGGCAATAAATCTGCAGAACATCA
Organism: Craterocephalus amniculus; assembly: GCA_036024015.1. Lineage (NCBI taxonomy): Eukaryota > Metazoa > Chordata > Actinopteri > Atheriniformes > Atherinidae > Craterocephalus > Craterocephalus amniculus. Next base: position 19,240 of record JAVQJG010144423.1, read on the forward strand.
GCAGATCCAAAAGTCTTAGGGAAACAAGGCATAGCCAGTGTCTCAATTTTGAACAAAATTGGAGATAAGTCCCTTTTTGTAGAACTTTATTTGTGTAACACAACCATTATTTTTAGGGTTGGGAAATCCCGTTGCTATCCTCACTATCCTACTATCTAGTCTATTCTATTAAGTTCAGCTTTGTTTTGTTCACAGGGCAAAGGACATTCGCCTCATCACACCCCTTCTGGTTGGGAATGTTCCCACCAACAATGTAAAACATGAGTTTTACCCCCAAAACCCCATCTTTCATCAGATACTGCATCATGCAAGGTAAATTCTCTATTAAGAGATAGGTTCGAGTTTGAGTTAGAGCACACTCAGCAGAACTGGCAGACAATGGTGTAATCAGCAGTGAACCAGTGGCGCACCGAGTCTTTTCCTGTGAGTGCAGAGAGGAAAAAGCCCGGAGGAGGTGGAAGAGAATGAAGGATGTTACCTGGGTGTTTGTCTGACAGTTCTTCCTTTCTGTGTCTTCACCCCTGCTGGCAGTACTCATCAACAATATTAATCAATGTCTGATGCCTGCTCAATTACATCGAGTCTCTGCGCGACAACCAGAGGTGGGTAGAGTAGCCAAAAGCTGTACTCAAGTAAGAGTACTGTCACAGGTACACAAAAAGTACTCAAGTAAAAGTAAAAGTAATGATCCAAATATTTACTTGAGTAAGAGTACTAGAGTACACAGTGAAAAATGTACTTGAGTACCAAGTTACATCTTATTTATTCCACAGTCAACGT
>JAVQJG010144430.1:0-23464 GCA_036024015.1 Craterocephalus amniculus
ATAATATTCCTACTGTAAAACTACATGATATTGTTACATTCAATGAACACAAGAAAACTATGCTAGATTTACTCACACCGCATCAAGTGAACTTAATATGGGAAAGTTCTATTAACTCAACGCATTAATATGATCAATGTGTCAAGTTCATATTATTTCATGGTTACACTGGCTTAATAATATAGTTTAATAATTACAATTTCGTTGCTAATTATGACTCAGTTATTTATTGCTGTGGGAGCATTTTTAGCTGTTGTTGACAATATATATAGTCAGTATTTTCACGTAAGGATTACAATTTATTGGAGATTTGTCCTTTTTAGAAGTTAAATCTTTCTAGTTCAGTAATTTCTAAATTTCTTTGCATTGCACTGAATGTTGCACATTGTGGAGGGGGGTCCCAATGAGATCACATATACACTTAAATCATGGTGCAGCAAGTATAGTACAAATTGAGCCCCAAAGCATGTGGGAAATATTTTTGCACATCCATCCGCAGGACCAATCGGCTTTCTCTGGGCGGGCCAAGCCCCGGGCCAATCAGAAAACAGCAGTACTCCATCAGGTGGACTTTTTAGCGTAGGATTGCCTAAGTGTATGATTTATGTGAGAAAATTAAGTTTGTTTAAATCCTGTGTGTTATGTCACCTTAACGTCTCTTCATATTATGCTATTCCAATGTGACCTTGTTGGGTTTCATGTAAAAATGTAATAATTCTAGTGATTTTAACTAAACTAATTTATAGCCTATAATATGAAAAACATCTGTATTTTATTTCTTAGAGTGTGGAGACACTTTTTGCTGCAGGAGTGAGCAGGGTGTTGGTTGAAGTCTAATCTTTCCAAAGGATGAACTTATGTATAAGTTATTATACATTATTATGTATAATGACTGTGATTAATGTATGAAACAAAACTGAGTCATAATAAGCTATTTTTGTTTTTATTATGGCTCCAACCTTTCATGGATGAAATAAAATAAGCACAATTAACTATTATTATGTAACGCTTTCACTCACAAAATTATGTCTAATTAAATCTGCATCATCTGTAACAGGATGAGCAGATGCCAGTGTGCATCTTTCTGATAGTCTTAACCATGAATTTACGTATTCTTCTTTTTAAAAATTTCTGTTAGCTTCAGTTACCTTTCTTGATTCATGTTGCGTTTGCCTCTTCACAGCACCTTTATTCAGGTCACATCACTAATAGTTTTCCTTCGATCAATTCTAGATGTTCAAAGTTTAACAAACCTTCTTAAACCCCTTAATGCTCAACCTGTTCAAAGATTTCGTTTTATGGACTTTCTCTCCCATTAATCACCCGTCACAGATACCAAAACATTTGAGTTTTACATGAAGATTGGCCACCTTTTGTTTTCTGTTGCAGGTTTTGACTCAAAAGCAAGTTGTCGTTTCTCCTAGGAAAAACAAAAATCATCTTGCAGTTATGTGAAACTTTTTCTTAGTTTACTTTGACCTCCCATATGTCAGCATCAAGCTGTCATGTGGAAGATGCAGCAGGTTACAAGCTATTCTTTCAGCATGCAGACTGAAAATGAATATATAATGCTGTCACTGAACAGAAAAACTTACGGGTGAATCCTAACCAATTATTCTTCAGATTTCTTTAAATGTGACATAAATCGTTGTTACATTTTTGGCAAACCTCTTTTTCTTTGCTTTTTGTGTGTTTTGCTACCCACATGAAAGCCATTTTTCCAAGGCTAAGAGACATATTTTTTTCCTTCAACCCATGACAAAAAACATCTAAACGAATATCCCTTTTTGTCCAGTGAGTTTCAGTGCCTCCTTCAGCCTTGAATTCACTGTATCAACTGAAAAGTTATGACTGTATTGATTTATTTCTTGGAGCTTGTTCTATTATTTGACTGTGGCTCATAAAAAACAACACAAATAGTTCTTCAAGTTAAAATAATAAAAGGTAGAGATAAACTCCCCCTTGTTGCTTTTATGGCTGAAGGTCGTCAGGACTTATTCCAACCTCCCTCAGACATTTTATCTTTAGTATTTCTCTGCAGGACTACCAGTCTCAATAAAGACTTGGCAAGCATGAGATTCTTGTGGTGGGAAAAATACTTTTAGCGTTATTTAACGTTTCTAGCCAAAGATTGAATTCATAATTGGAGACTTTTGCATTCTCTGTTTTTTTTGTCCTGAATAGTCTTGCACCATTGAGGCTGTTGAGTCAAACAGGCATTTGAAGATTCAAAAAGACACATTACATTTAATTTAGGTGGAGAAAGAAAGAAGGAAAAACACCAGAAAGGTTTCATTCATCATGATGGTTTGCTTTGCTTTTTAGGCAAAGAAATTTAGCACTGCCTTTGCCTAAATCTATAATACAAAACTGGCATATGTGTCCTGCTTGGTCTTTTTATTCACTCTAGGAACTGCCGTGGCAAAGCTGTGATAACCCCTGGAACACAGAGAGCTGTTTTTCCAATTACAGCCTGACGGACACCACTAACCTGACCAGTGCTGTCACAGAGTTCTGGGAGTAAGTCAGTGAGCTGATCACCTTCTTCTGCTTCATTTGTAAAAAATGTAAAACAACCTGCACCTTTAGTCTGCTGAGATGCTCTAGAAGTGTGTGTATTTTGTAGGCGTAACATGCACCAGCTTTCTGGTGGTCTTGAGGAGCCAGGGGAGCTACGTTGGCCCTTGGTGGGCACCCTGGCGCTGGCATGGGTTCTTGTCTACTTTTCAATCTGGAAAGGAGTGGAGTGGACGGGGAAGGTCAGACTCTCTGGATACTCTTTTTTTGCTTCTCTGTCTTTTGTGGTATCCACTTGGTGGTCTCTATTTTGTCTACATCCACATGAAATAATCATTCCCTGCTCTGTTATTAAATCACTGCAATTTCCACATCATACTCTTCCATAACCGCCTCCTCTCTTTTTACCAATTCACACATCTGAAGAAATGCTCGGTGCATTAATGGCATTTGTTTGTGGGTGCTAAACCTTTGGTTAAATACACACCTGCTGACTTGAATCTGGAAGTTTGCATATAACGTACAATTTTTAAAAAAAAATTGCTTATTCTGTGGGTTGTGATATAGTACCAAGATGCAGATAAAATGTTTATTTTTGTAATCTGCAATTTGAAGCATACAACTGTGTCCAAGACACATTACACCTTCATGAAATTCCCATCATTCCATTATGTTTACTGCTAAATGTCGGCATTTTAATGCTCGATACCAAAGAAAGTGGGAACGTTTAACTCTTTACTTGGAAAACACCAGGATGTTAGTTTTGTCTATCAAAAAATATAGTGCATTAAAGTAAAAACATATTTATTGGCCTTAAGTGAGTCTAGTTAGCAGTGTTTATAAATCCATTTTTCCTGTAGTTTCTTCCAAATACTGGGAATTTTCTCTCTACACTGATCATCCAGACATTTTTCTTTAAGGAAACCTGCATCATTTAAATGGATGTTGTTTAGACACCACCTACCATTTAGCAGACCATGTAGAAAATGATTAATGTATTATTAGAAAGTAACAATAACCATTGGTTGTAGCCCTATTTGTCAATCACATGTGCACACTGGCTCACTTTGTTGGGGTGTTTTCATTACTGCTGTAAGATCTGTTAATATGAGCAAAAATTTTATGAACCGAAATGAGTTTCGTTGATCCTAAAGTCATTTTAATTTGCATGCAGGCTCTGTTGACCCCAGAAGTTATCCATTATTACTCGCGTTAGGCTGATATTTGTGTCAAAAGTTACATGCTATCCCTTTAATATCTAACTTCAGTGGAAATAATTCAATAAATGAAAAAACAAATGCATATTTTTGCTCCAAATAGTTGTTTGATTTTAAATGTGATGTCAGAAACACACTTACACATTTGCTGCCAGTGATAATAGGATTTTAATGTGAAACATCTGAGAGCAGTGAGAAAAGTAGATTTGATGGACATTACCAATTACGTGAATCCTCTGGCAAAGAAAACCCATGGAAATATTTCAGCTGTTGCCTCTGTCTGTATGCCAACCACTTTGCATTAATCATGTACTGTACAGTAGGGCAGCTTACATATTTACTGGTTATGTTTTTAACAACACCAAAGTTACCACCAAAAGATGTCTCTTCCTCTGAATAATAACCTTTTTCTTTCTTTCCCAGGTGGTTTATTTCTCAGCCACCTATCCTTACTTCATGCTCTTCATCCTCTTCTTCCGAGGGGTCACACTTCCAGGAGCCATAGATGGGATCCGTTTCTACATTACCCCAGACTTCAATAAACTCATTCGATCTGAGGTACCCAGTACGCACACATGGAAATTAAATCATGTAAACGTGTTCACACTCAAACGTGCTGCAAGTGTGTGTGTTTGTGTGTGTATCTGTGGTGTTAAAGGTGTGGCTGGATGCAGCAACTCAGATCTTCTTTTCCTATGGACTGGGCCTGGGCTCACTTATTGCCCTGGGAAGCTACAATCCTTACAACAATGATGTCTACAAGTAAGGGCAAAGAATCTACTTTTCTTTGATAAATACTACTTTGACTTTTCAGTATGTGCTTAAATTGTTCATTCATTTTGGATCCTCTCTCTTTAGGGACTCTATCATAGTGTGCTGCATCAACTCCTGCACCAGCATGTTTGCTGGTTTTGTCATCTTCTCCATTGTAGGCTTCATGTCTTACATAACTAAGAAGCCTGTGCAGGAATTGGCAGCTTCAGGTACTATATTTTTTTTCATTTTCATTTTAAGTTAACTTGTCAACTTTGAAACGAATGGACATGTAACATTCAGTTCTGTTCATTTTTCACTTATGTATAAATTTGTTCATGTGTGTATATTTTAGCAAGCTACTGTACAATGCAAAGAGATTTAAGAATTTATGATGCTAAATATGTGTTTTAGGTCCGGGTTTGGCATTTTTAGCCTATCCGCAGGCGGTCACCCAGCTTCCCATGTCCTCCCTATGGGCCATCCTGTTTTTCTCCATGCTTATGATGTTGGGTCTGGACAGTCAGGTACAAACAATGCACAAAGTACGAATGAGCGATACAAAAAATACATGGATATCAAAGGCTGTCTGCTGGTCTCTGATAGTAAAGCTGCATATTGAGTACCTTTAGAAGCTCAACGGGGAGTGATTTGAAAGAATAGTTTGGTTTCTTTGAAGGGGAGTTGTTGGAAGTACTTATCAAAAGTCAGAGTATTACCAGTGTCTATTCAGGATTGGCACTCTCCAAGTTGAAATAAAAAAGCAGAGAGGAATGCTGGCACAAACGCTAAGTCAGGGATCTCAAACTGGGTCTCTGAGGGCCACTATCCTGCAGGTTTTACATTTTTCCCTGCTTCAACACACCTGACTCTGATTAATGGGTCGTGCACAACTCTGTAACAAGATTTTTCATTTCCACAGTAACACTAAAGCGGGCCGGTTTTAATTGATCAGCCTCATTGCTGATATTAATCATTCAGAACGGTCACTGAGGCCTCAGCCCCTGAAACAATGAGTCTCTAAACTTTTTTCAGAACATAACTCTTCGTCAGTGGCTCTCCTGTTTACTAGAATCAAAACTGTCTTTGCGAGGGAATAGACTCCAACAAAATGCACACAAGGGAATCACTATCAGCAGGTGATTGATGGACGTATTAAAACAGCACCGTATGTCACCTTCAGCTGATATTCTGGCTCTAAAGAAGGAGGAAGAATGGAGAATCCAGGATATAAAACAATGCAGAAAACCCAGGATCAATGAAGTCAAGCCCAGCACACAAAACGTGAAAAATGGAGGGTCATAGTAAAACTATGCAGGTCCTGAACAAATTGTCCAAAACTCAAGTCATTTTACAGACTGACTTGTCCCTACTGCTGTTCCAGCTCACTGCAGTGACACCGGACAACATGTCACAGTTATGTACCCTCTATTTTAACTCCATTTGCATGAATACTGTATATCAAGTTAATTACTCTGGCCACCTCTCACCCTAATCCTCACTCTTTCCTTCCCTGCAATATGCTGTGAATGAGCAAATTGCCCAGCGGTTGTACTCACACTCTCCTCCCACTGGAAGAGCTGCTCCCCCACCTGAGTTGAGCGATGATATAAAGCAGTGATTCACCATACGTGTAGCACACCAAGGTAATCAGGGGTAGCAGTTTAAAATCAGTGCTATCAGTGATATAAATCAGTGGGAACTGGGAGTATTGGAGCTTTTGGCCGGTAATGGATGTGAGGGGTTCGTATAATCCGTATAATCGCAAGCCAAAAAGGGCTTCAATCGATCACAGAACTGATGGGATTTAGTTAAAAATGTAAAAACATGAAAGGGTGACATTTCTTTCCTTGAGAAATTGTACTTTTTTTGTTTAATGTCATTTACTTCTGTCTCATGTCTCCTCATAATGTCATGCTAGTTCTGTACAGTTGAAGGATTCATTACAGCTCTAATGGACGAGTATCCCATGGTGTTGAGGAAGAGGAAGAAGGTCTTCATCCTCATTGTTTGCTTTGTCTCGTTCCTCATTGGATTCTCCAACATCACTCAGGTTTTGCATGTCTTGTCACCCGTGTATTTCGTTAATTTGTGCTGTTTTCAGAAATAAACACAATTAAGTGTTAAAACACTAGGGAAGAGGAAGAAAACTTTTCGTGCATTTACACATCCTGATAAAGCAATCTCACCACATGTGCGCAATCATCATGCATAATTTATTACATTAAAAAGAGAGGAGTTAATATTTAGCATTAAAATGTGTGTGTGTATCTGTTTGTGTGTTGAACATCTCTCAGGGTGGTCTGTACGTGTTCAAGATGTTTGATTACTACTCTGCTAGCGGGATGTGTCTTCTCTTCCTTGTCTTCTTTGAAACAATCTCCATATCCTGGCTTTATGGTAGGAAACCTTGTTTTTTCTCTAATGCTGTCAACATTTTGTACTTGCCGTTGTTAATCTCCACTTTAACACACTATCTCCTCTTCTGTTGATGCAACAGGAGCTGAAAGGTTTTACAAGAATATTGAGGACATGATCGGCTATCGGCCATGCATCTGGTGGAAGCTTTGCTGGATGATTTTCACCCCTCTGATCTGCCTGGTAGGAAAGGAAATGTTTCTGACATAACCTCAGTGTCAGTTCCCCTGCCAAAGGAACGTGGTGTGCTTGATAAAGGTTCCCTCTCCCTCAAGGAGACTTACGCACCCTTCAAACTGCCGCATTTGTCAATAAGTACATGATTGATGTCCTTGCATGAATGGTCGCTCAGCCTCATGAGGTGATTTGTACCTCATCTAATAGCTATCAGGACCTTAGGGAAATCACAGGAATTGCTTTATCTGTGCTTCCGTAGTAACAAATGAAATCATTTGCAAAAGAAAAAGAACACTTTTGGAGGTATTGTGGGATAGATTTGGCAAAAAGGTTAAAGATCAACTGCTTTGGTCAAAATGCACAACAACAGCAACAATAGAATATTTTTTTAAATTTAAACAAATGTTTTCTTTCTAGGTAATTTAACTCAACTCCCCCAAAGCTTTCCATTAACAGTGTTGAATCTAATTTGTTTCAAGAGCAAATAACTTCAAAATAGCAAGACATTTAGCTAGAATTCATCTTTCATGTTGGAAGCCAATATTAGTAAACCATTGCATGCCATAAGGTCTTAGAAAGGAACATGCCTAATGTTTAATTTTGATATGCTGCAATATATTACAATATCTCATTAGTTTATCAGGTAACGTCCCCGCCCCTGCATTGATTCACTCAACTGAACAGTTTTCTATTGAAGATCTATCAGTCTAAAGGCAAAAGGTTCAGGATAGAATGACATTCCTCTCCCCAGTACCATTCTCCAGCTCCTCCTGGAAGATCCTGAGGCAGTAGTTCAGAGGGGAAATAAAATCCCTCCAACATGTCCTGGTGCCTTCAGTCTCCCTGAGTTGGCGTCCATGAAAAAACCTCCAAACAGACCAAGAAAACATCTTCATCAGATGCCTTATCAAATAGGGTTCCCTGAACCTCAGCTGATGGTTTTCTGAGATATAATCGACCAAATCTTACAAAAGTGCCAGCATTAAACAACCTCTCAGCTGCAGGTGTTGGGTTTATTCCTCTATCACCAGCACTCCGACTTTTATCCCTAAGTATTCACCTATAGATATTGTTCACTCCTGTGCATGTAGAATGAGAAAAACAAGAGATATACATTCAGAAATTATGTTAAGGACTTATCAAATGTAATAAACAAAACCAAACAAAAAGATTTGAGCAAAGGATTGAACTAAAAAAGGTTTTGTTTTGTAGGGGGTGTTCACCTTCAGTGCCATCGAGATGACCCCTCTCACCTTGGGGAAATACGTATACCCACTGTGGGGCCAAGTGATTGGATGGTTCATGGCTTTGTCTTCCATGATATTAATCCCTGGCTATGTCATCTACATGTTCTGCACCAGTACGGGCAGCATCAAACAGGTAAAACTTCTCCTGCAGTTCAACAAATACATCTTTTATATGAATCTTTTTTACATGAAAATTACCTGCTCAGCTTTTTATTTAAGAATTTCCTTAAATCTCTTTTACATGGCCAGCGTTGGCAAAAGATGACGACTTCTCAGCAGGATGAGAAGTCACCAGGGCATGAAGAATTCACACACTCAGGGAGCGTGGGCGAAGCTCCTGTCTAGCCAGGATTGCTCGTGTTGAAATGATGTGACTGACAGAACGTAATGTTACCCGTGTTGAAAATTGACAATTGGGTTGAGTGGAGTATTTTCTTTTAGAAAAAATCACTTCACTTGTTTGATGTCATCTTGGATTGTGCTGGAAAACTTTAGATAAATGTAGATGGTGTAATATTTCCTTTAGAAGAAAAAGCTCTGAACACAATTTGATTTTTATAGTTAAAAAAAAGGAACTTGTGTAGGTAACCCAGATTTGTGCTGTTGTGTATGTAATTCCCCATCTTTCTTGTAAATTTAGACTTGGTCACCTTTTTTGTGTATAAGCTGACCTCACATCTAATTAACGCTGTTGTACAGAGGAATTAAAGAGTCTGGCAAAACTTGATTTGAAGCATAAATTATAAGATGATTTGCTTACCTTGCAGTTTAGAAAACCAACCTGTTTGTTTGTTACATTAAATATAACTTTTATCCTTAAAGGGCAGTGTCACATAATGCATTTATACCAATGCAGTAACTTTGCTTGAAAAACATTTAAAAAATCAAAGAAATAAATGATTTCTGTAATGTTTGTGTTAAAGTGTCCATGTTATTTACTATACAGATCTTACAACAAAGTTTGAATTCAAATTTTAATAATGTATACTGAAGAATATTGGCCAAAGCAGCTTTTTGTGACATTCACCCTGCTGCCAACATAGTCTATGCCTTTCTAAACTCATTTATTGGTTTAGATGTAGGTGTCACCAGTCTGTGTGGTAGATGGTGGGAAAATTCATCCTTTAAACAATTACCATTATAATTATGACATCACTAGCACCTAGCTTCATAAAAGGCTTGTGTCTGGCCCTTGATGCCTACATGGCAAATTTTTCTTCCGATGTAGTCAAAAGTTTCTTTAAATATTCTAAATGCACACGCCATCCTTACAATATTAGCATACCAAACATTAATCTATGGTTCATTTTATTCCAGATAGAGATCTGGAGCTTTATTGAGGTTATTCCTGTAAAGGACTACAATGAAAAAGAGCTAGGTATAAAAACAACTTCAGACAGTGACAGAAGTCTTGCCCAAAGCATTGAGCTGAAGCTTACATTTTAAAGCTAAGCAAGCATGTAATATTATCAATTATTATTATTATTATTATTATTATTATTATTATATTAAAAATTATAGCTCTCTTTTGCTGTCCCTTTGGCATCCAACCTACCCTTTTCTTTAGGTATGTGATGATGCAGTTTTCTATATTGGCATATTTTGAAGACAAACTGTATTATAGCTGTATTTTGGTACTTTAACAGAATAAAAACACAAGAAATAAATGACACACACTCCATTCTCTGTCACCATCATGTGTCATGGCACATTGTGTAAAGGAATTTACTAAGATGAAATAACTTATTTAACATTGTGCAATTAATTTTGAAATTTTAAATTTTTTCTCAAGCACATATTCATGGTTAGAGGGTGTAGCTTGTATATGAAACGTGTGCAGCAAGCTTCAGATCAGCTGCTGGTTTGTTAACGGCACCCAAATCATACCCAGCTTCATCTCCAATTTTTATTTAAACTGGGCTATGATTGACGAAATTAACTAAGTCTAATAAATAAACTCAGAGTTTATAATAAACTCTGATAAATAGAATATAAATTAGTCACTGACACAAAAAAAAAAAACAATTAGGAAAATGTTTACTGAGGTAAATGGTGCAGGTGGTCATTAAACAGATGAGTAACAGATTGTTGATTTGTAGGTCTTGCATTTATTAGCACAAATCACTTACCTCTGTTCATTTCCATCTGCTCTCCTGTTCTCTTTTCCTCTCTTCTTGTCCATTTTTACCCAGACTAAATAAAATCTAACCAGGTAACGATTGCAGATAGACAGGGGCAACGGTATACAGTAGCAATCGTTAAGACTCTCCATTCCACGCAAAAAGTAAGACACGGTTAAGTAACTGAATACAGTAGCTTTAAGATGTTTCTGTTACATCCAATAACTGAAGCAAACCACTGCGGTGAACTGACTTAAATCATCTTTAATTGCATGTTGATATACTGCAAAGACAGGCAGAGGGATTCAAAGCCAACTGAGGGAGAAAAATGGTTACACTCAGTTTCCACCTGTTTATCCATAAATATGTCCACTTTTTGTATGTCTTCCTACTAGTATGAGCAAACACAGTGTTAAAGAGCCCCACAAGACCTACGTCATCCATGAAGCAGTGCACTAGTATGGCAGAGCCCTTTTTTTTTTAGGAAAAAAAAGTTTCTTCATGAAATTTGCCTTATCTTTTGCTACACTTCCAAAATGCTACATGGGATTCCTTCCAAATCCAAGATAACCAGTGTCCCTCATGTTTGTGGTTATTGCACACGTTTGTCCTCTGAAATGTTTAAAACCATTATTTGGGGAGGAAAGCTGTGCATCTAGAAACAAAAGGGGTGTGAATCACAGAGAGAAGAAGTGATGATCATGAAAGGGGCAACTACTTTGTCACGAGGCACTGAAACATACTTGCCCAAATTGTGTGTGGAGTGTTTGCAATCATTTAAAAATAAAAAAAGATATGATATATGCAGTTCAGTTCCAGCACAAAGGCTCTTTTGCATCATAACAAAGAGCAATCATCATCTCCTCAGTCATGTCATTCATGCACGATAAATTCAAGACTTTTGAGAGTCAGGATTCAATAAGCCTTCAAACTCATGACATGCATTAAAAAAATCCATCACATTATATCTAGAATTCATTTCAAACAAACAAATAAGCAACCGTACAATCATTAATAAATGAAAAACCCACATTAGTAGAACTCAATCAGCTAAAATTCATTACATAACCTTCAAAAGTTTGTTTCTTGTCAGTTAAGGTATTAAAATAATCATCAGAGCTGTTAAATCATTTCAGAAGTATTAATTCTTCTTATCGCGTTATGAAAGGACAGCTTAAAGCAATCACTGGGATGAACATGGCGGAGAGGATGGATTTGTTTAGAGTAAAGTTAGGATGAGCAGGTTGCATGTACACTCACAGCTTTGCTTTCTTTTTTTTCCCCTGCAACCTCTGCCTTCTCCCGAGGTGAAATCCAAAGTGGGGAAAGGACAGAAAGAAGAGATAGAGACCTGCCTGTGTTGGCTCTGTGATTACAAATCAACAAATCAGACAGATGGAGGTCAGATTGGAGCCGAGTTAACCGAACATCCATTGCACAGTACCTGGTGGGCCATATGCTTAAAAGATGGGGGCCAGACGTTGACCTATTTCAAAATGAAAGAGGCGTGACAGGGCAAAAGCGATTTTTAAAAGACTAAAATAAGCTAGCGTGTCCTTTCTGACTCTGCTTGCATGTGGTATTTACAGTCTAGGCTGAGGTTGAACAGGAGATCAGATACTGCATTCTTTTCATCCCATTCTCATTTAAAGCAGGCTAACCCCACGTCACGAAGAACGCCGTTAACGGCTGCGTTTGCGGTTCAAGCTGTGTTTTAGTTTTCACCTTTTTGAAAATGTCAGTCTGAGCGATTAGCGTAGGAGAAATCAGTCACAAGGATCAGAGACAAAACCTGGGAGTTGCAGCAACACACAGCACGGAGAGTGTTTGGGCGTTTCAGTGGATTCATTAATCCATTTAAAGAAGCACACATACAATGAATATTGAAATAAACACAAATCTTGACAGTGAACAGTTGCAGTAGAAGCATTGTCATTGGGAGTCACTGTAGAGTTCCTGAAAAAATGAAACAACAAACAGCAGACAATGGTTGTAGATATTTTACATCTCTAAAATATTCCCACAATCAGCTGATAAATCCCTGGGAGGCCTTCATGTTACTGAATATGAAGAGGGGAGACAAATACACACATAAACAAAAAGATTGAGAGATTCATCCTGGGCTAACTTTTTGGTTGTACATGGTCGCCTTTGGTTCCTGCATCCTTGACGCTAGAACGATCTATGGAAGAGTGATAACTGAGTAAGCCACAACACAATGATGAAAAACACAGCTCATCACTGGATATCATTTTGCTTTTTTCTTTAAATCCAGGGAAGCAGACAGGAAGAAAGAAGGACCTCCATCATATAAATGATTCAGCGAGAGCGCAAATGGATAGCTTTGTTTTATCTTTCAGATTTTTAGGCTCTTGAGGGAGAGAACTATTTTCTCCAAGCGAAAGAAGGTTTTTTTTTTATATTCTTCGTCTTCTTCCAGCCCTAGTGTTCAGTCAAGTGCAAAGAAGTGGAGGCGTATGAATTTTGGCACATGTTTTTCAGTAAAGTGTCAGCTATGCACGTACAGCACAGTAGGCATGAGGCCTGGGATGAGAATAAGCGAACAGAAGCGGAGGGTCCTTGGGAGCACGTCCATCCATAGCTGGAAAAATTCAAAAAAGTTCAAGGGATTCGTTTGTGGTTGGGGGTGAATATTGGAACTACAAGGGATCCATCCACAAACAGAGCATCTGTGATCCCCCCCCCCTTTAGCAAGAGTTAAAACTGACAAAAAGATATAGAAATTTGTTAAAACTACATAATATTTCAAAATACATGAGGAATTAAGTAAAATTCTTATATATATGCAGTTTATTTCTCCATATCTCTTTTAAAATCTTTACTTTTTCATTCTTTTTTTTTTCTTAAATATATGCATATTGGTGGAATTTAATGTTTTCATTATAGCTCTTTCATCTGTATGTATATATGTACATTATGTACTGGTAAATAGACATAAAGGAGGGGATGGATTTATTTACACCATGCTCCGAGAGCCACTGGGGGTCCGGTGTAGACTGAGGCCTGGGTCTGGGGGTATATACTGGTGTGGGTGGTTGTAAGGTGGAGGCGGGGGAGGCAGAGGTGGCTGGTGGCCGTCGTTGCCGTGGGAGCCGTCCGGCGAGCGGACGGGGGTGGACGTGGCCGACTGACTAAACTGGTGGCTGTGGTGGTGATGCTGGTAGTGGTGGTGGGTGGGCGTCTGGCTGAGGAAGGCCTCCACGCGTCCGTGGCTGCTGTTGTCCAGCATGATGACTTTGACTATCTGCTGACACTGGATGAGCGTCTCGGGCCGCAGCTCGGCCATGCTGACGGCGGGCGGATGGTGCTGCTGGAGGGGGAGGTGGTGGACGGGGGTGCACGCCGCTGACTGCAGCTTCGGGTACTGAGGTGGCAGCGCTGGCCCCTGGGTCAACGCCTGGGGCACCTGCTGGAAAAGCAGCTCTCCCCGGCTGTTAAGAAGCGCCACGCTCTCGGGGCTCGGGGCCGTGCTGCTGCTGAGCTGGTACGTCTGAAGCCTGTTGTGAATTGACACCTAGTTTAGAAAACAGTCAAGAGAACAGCATCAAATGTTATAAAACTGGATCCTCCTCTACAATCCGTTTAGCCCTCTTTTTCTTTTTTTGTGGGGGGGGGGGGGGTGGGGTGGGTGAAGGCTCAGCAAACAAACTCACACACACACACTAGCACACACACAGGGCATGCGTGGGGGCTTGTTTAGGATCGGTGGAGGTGTAAGATCACTTTGACTACTACCCCTCATCCCCACAGGTGCTGGGATCAGTGCGGAACAGTGTTGGGGAGTGCGGGGGGGTTGGGATAATTGGAACGATGCTACAGGAGGGGCCTGGTGGTTCCAAAGGGGACACTGAGGGCCCCTGTGTCTCCCTTCCTGACCACTGTGTGGCACTATGGTGACATCGGACGGGAGGAGACTTGGTCGGGAGGGGGAGTGGGGGGGTGAAGGGATTGAGGCAACCAGGACATAAACTGAGGTCATACGAAGAAAGGGGAGAGGTGGAAAAAGAGAGGAAGTGAGCAGACTGACAAACCACAGACGTCCACAGTAAAACACTCATTTGAAATGTCACATTTCTTCCTGTTTTCTCTAGTTTCCGTCCCTCTGCTCCTTCAAAGCGTCTCCTCTGAAATTCTTCTCCTGCAGGGCTCTTTTGGAAATGCCACATCTAAAATCTGAACTGTAACGTCGCCGACTCTGACCTCTAAAAATGGGAGCTCTTCATCTAACTGCAGCAGAGATCAGAGCTTTTCGCTCGGTTTTAATCAACTGCACATCAACTGTGTCGGTCAGGAATTTTATTTCCCACCAAAAATCTTCAGATGGGGTATTTTACAAATAAGGTCAGTACTAATTGTCCTGCGGTATAATCGACTTTTTAACCCGAGCTAAAATCTGGCTTACAGTGTTCTCCAATTCACTTAAAAGGCTGCTGTAACTCTTCTGGGAGAGAGCTCCATTAACGCTTGCTCCTTTTCAATCTGTATTTCTTCCTGGAGACTTAGCACATGTAAAGGACGTCGTTCCTGAGCTCCGAGTCACTTCAGATTAAAAAAAAAAAGAAAAAAGAAGGGTTTCACTGACTTTCGCCTGCCTTTTAAAGTTTAATTTCAAAGTAAGGAAATGATTAGTTCCACAGATCGCTGAAATTAGTACGAAGCTCATGAACAGGACAATGATCACTCGGAGACTCTGGAGCCCAAGGTGACTCTAAGGTTTATTGTTCATTGTTCACAGCTATACATGAGCAGTGTTGTTAGAATAGACAATCAAATCCTAACAACTTAGTGTCCACTGACTTTTATGTCGGTAAACCTCAGACATCCATGTGAAAGTGAATGCAGCATGTAACATACGTGTCGTTCTATAAGCTGCCTACGTGTGTGATAACTGCCCACATTATTAACGTTAAGCCTGTGATGCAAAGTTAAACAGCCGATAACGTCACCTTCTGTGGGTTTTTTGTCTTGTTCTGTTGCACTCAAATTCTTTTCTTGACATTTTTGAGTACTTACTAGTTCAAAGTTTTATTTGGAGTTTATTCCTTTGTGTTCTCTGTTCACTTTGCTCCCCACCTCCTAATTGTTGACACCTGGTTTCCCTCGCTGATTGCCTCACCTGCTGTTCATTTTGTTATTAGTTCTCTGTGTATATAGACTCTTCTTTTATGCCATGCTGCTCCTCTCTCTGTTCCTGTGTGTTTTCTTGCCAGCACTACTTAATAGATTCTTGTGTATCATTATGAAACCCCCAGATGCAACTTGTCTTCCATTTCTCTGTCATTTTGCAGTCAGGTCTGTTTTTCCTCATCTCATTCCCCTTGGACACTGACTATAGATGGACTATAAGTCTGCTTCTTTAGAGTGAAATAGTTTTGAAGTATCAATGTCTGTCCCATCTCTAAATAATCGTGAAGAAACTCGAATAAGACTTATGATTTGGTTTACAGGAAGTTTTTCTCATTATCAAGCTTAAGGGACATAAGTAAACAACCGTTGGCTGAAAAAAATATCAATAGCTGTTTGCCTTTACCGGTTTTGCTCTGTATTACATGTAATGGCCACTTTAGTTTTAATAATCATGAGACACACTAAAGGTATTGTTTACATGTTGTTCTGTGGCCTACCCCATTATCACCCTTCTCTGTGGAGCATTTTCCTTACTTCCTCTGGGATACTGTTGAAACTTGGAAGTGCAAAAACAGTAGACAGAGAAGAATCTACAAAAATTCCATCAACTATCAATTCTTGTCTTGTATCAAGACACAATGAAGGTACAGCTGTAAATATTACTTTAAAATATTTAAATACAAAATTCAATTATTGATTTTTTTTCCAGCAATTTTGTTAGTTTTTTTGTATCATAAGTCACCTTAATGTCAGGTATACAGCTTTTTCTTAGCTGTTTCTTTTTTAATTAACAAGGACCTTTTTATGCACCCGATCCTTGCATAGCAAATACTTGTGCAACCTTTAGTTAAAATAACTGTAACACATCTCAGTTTAGCATTTACAGCAGCTGAGAAAGTTTCTTTAATTAAAAATGTTACATTTAATAGACATGACATATTAGAATAATGCTTGAATGACCTACATTTTTATATCATTTTACATTTTCTGTAAAAATAACTTCTTGTTGTTTTTTAAAGGAAAAAAAAACCTTGAACAAAACAATCCGGACTCTTTGTTCAAATATGGTTTAATCTGATTTAAACTAAATTTTACGAAGAAGATTAAAGTAAAAAAAGAGAGGCATGCAACAGCCATTAAGCAGAAGTCTGCATCTTAACTTTCTACAGCCTGGGAGACCGAACCGTGACTATTATAATTAATCCTGTTGCCAACTATCTGTTGTGCTTTTGTACTGATGGCAAATCATGCTGAAACTGTGAAAGCTATGGGGAAAATATAGAATTATTCATTTTAAAGGCAACATACTGTATGAGTTAACTTGACTGGCTAAACATTTTATAGTGGCCATTTTTAATCCTTGGCACTTACTGGTTCAATGTCACGTCAGCAGGTAAGATGACAACTACAATCTAAACACTGTACTTACCAAAGTTTATAAAAATGAAAACCTGGCCATGACATGCTGTATTAGATTCATGCCTGAAAGGGCTTTTACTGAGTGAACCCTCCTGGTTTCTGACATAAATGTGTCTGGACAGCTAGTGGATTCCCACCAGCCGCTGACATTTACTGTAGGCTACATGGCAGAGGGGAAGAGGGGAGGTGGAGGTAGCTCAGACAACCATGAAGATTAACCTGCGGTGCAAACACGGGTAAAAAAAAAAAAAAATACAAAAATAACAAAAACAAATAAATAGAAGGAAAGACCTTAGGTCAAGTTGGTATGAAAAACCCTAAAATGATTTGGTTTGAAGGTTATCAAAGCTTGACTGTAGAAGAAAACTGTATAATCTGAGTCGATAAAACAAGCTAATCATATTTTCTTCTCATTAATCTAAAGCTTTGTTGATACTGTTCCTGCATGTACAACACAAAAACTCACAAGGGTCTTTTGTAAAGCAATAAGCACACGTGCCGTGCTGTAATTAATCATTAAACAGAATTTTATACTTGTGAAAATGAAGGCGTCATTGTGAAGCACGTGTAATTACCTCTGCTCAGAGCGGCACCTGAGTAAGGATTAGCAACCTGACACATTAGCTGTGCGGAATTAAACAGCCACCGAATGTCAGGCTGACCTTGTGTATCTGGCTTTTTCCTCCTGCGCAACACTCGGCAGTCACATGCAGGACTAGGAAAGGTCATGTGGAGCCTCGAGGATGGGAATTGTGAAGCCCCAGCAGTACTGTAGTTCAGCTGGCTCTCATGCTTGCACAAAATGTTCAGAAGGCAAGCTGGCCCCAGAGCTCTGGCAAGGGGTGGGATGGCGATGACTCTGGGTCAAATAAGCGTTAAATTTATCCGCCTGCATGTTTAAGTGTTAATTAAGGTCTCAGGGTTCCGTGTGGATATACACACACGCACTATATGCATTACACACGTCTTCAGAAATTCCTTTTTCTTTAAAGCCACCGAAGGAGTCACAGTTTACGCCTGAGCTTGTGAAACTAATTGCAACTTGCTCCTCTTTGGAGATGCAGATAATATTTAAGCCTCTGAGTCTGATGCATTTTCATTGTGAGGAAAAGCTGTTTCTGATAGCTGTGTTTGTATTAACTTCCAACAACCCGAGTAGAATTTTTCACTTTAGTGGGTTACCTCACATGCCCGCAGTGCTTTACCCAGCCGCACTCGCTCGCTCATGCACTCCTCATCCACACTTTCTTTACGCCTCTAGTCCTCAAGATATAACTGGTTCTGGGGTTTTCTTCCTATCTGGCCCTACCACGTTGCTGACTGCACTGACTTACCTGTCGTTCGGAACATGGAGCTGTCAGAAAGCACTTACCTCTACTGCGTTGTGTCCACTTCTGTCATCTACCTCCTGGTTACCTGAAGGTGGGGAAATAGAGGGAAGAAATGGCAGCGAAATGTTAAACAAGCCTGTTCTTTTTCTGCATCTTAAGTGGGAATTTTAAAATATCAAAGTTGCTTTAAAGAAAATAATAAAAGAATGTGAAATAATAGACCCCTTAAATCAAACACATGTTTAAAATGTGAGGGTTTCCCACAATGTCATTTAATGGAAGTGTGAGGAAGAAGAATAGAAGTAATGTTTTGGAAATTCTGACTTTATTTCACAACAAATACTATACATGGACCTGAGGTGAACAATTCATATAAGCAAGGTATAATTTCTGTTATTGCTGCACAAGTGTGTTATAGATGAAAACAAAGATTTACTTACCCGTCACAGATATCTAATAATGATGTAAGGACCTATATAGGAAACTGATTACTCAAGCTGAAAAATTATGAATAAATGTAGAATATTCTAGGCTGACAAACCTTCCAGTCCTACTTTATGACTAATTAAGCAGGAAACTTGTTTTGCAAATGAAAATATGGTTTATTCCTTCCTCCATAAATCCCTGCAAAGGAAAACTATACCTCAAAGGCCATAACTTTGAATTCTTCTCAACCTTTTTGGAAAACAGCACAACATGCAAACCAGAAATTTAAGGAATGGAGAGACATGTTAGAGTTTTAGATGCTAGATTTCAGGGTTTTAAGCATCCTTGTTGGCTCTGTTGGGAACAAAAAGCAAAACTTACTGTTAGAAAGATAAACTTGCTTTTTGTGAAGTTATACCTCCTTAAGAAAAAAAAGTGAAATCTCATTTATTAATAATTTATTCATCACTTTCTACCACTGATTCTTTACTTCTATGTTAACAGCTAATAGGGCTGCTAAAACAGTTTGAACCACAACATGACTGTGTACTTATGTCTTTTTAATAACGTCAGACATTATAACACATACGAAGGTACTCTTTTTAGTATTGGCCATGCTTTCTTCTTTTTCCTTATTTCCCTTTTGTTTATCTTAATACATAAGCACATGTATACTATATAAGGAATTATGTCCCTTATTTCTATGGTCCCTTTCATAAAAACATGAATCAGCTGACTAACAGTAGTCTAAGTTTAAATCTGCTGGTAAATTCAATAATTGCAAATAGACCCGAGAAGCCTTCATTATCTGTAAGACAGCAATTAATCTTCCGTTGTTATCTCAGCAAACTGTGTAGTGTACTCTGTGTGAGTGGAGAACTTTGTAACAATAACTAATAATTGGTTGTAGTTAATAATCCTAAATACTACTCCTCCATATATCTTAATAATCCAGTTCTGTGACAATAGAATTATCCCTGAATTATCCCTAAATATTATAAGTACTGTCTCTCTGTGCTTGGTCAATATATATACAAGAAAAAGGGCAATATAATGTTGGTTTATAAAAAGCATTGGTGCATACACTCTCATACACACCTGATGGGGAGCCCTGCTTGCCGCGAGGCTCTAGCTGTGTCCCGTTGCTCTTTACTGAGTGCCTCTTTGCTCCTTGCTGCTTTTCCAGCTCCCCTGCAGAAAGCCGGGAGGAAAAAAAAACATCATGTTTATCCCCATAACATGAAGCAAAGGAAAATTATAGATGTACGGTAGATGTACAAGAGTGGCAATATCATCCAGAATATTTTTTTTTCAAGTGTGTGCATATAAATATCGTTTTTGATCCCACTGAGATTTAGAAATTCAAAACACAGCCCTCCATTTCTCTAAGTGAACTTCACACTTGATGATGATTGCATGTCATTTTCCACAATGATGACTAAATGTTTTGTTTTTTTAAAAAGGGCACAGCCTTGAAATACTGATACTGCACCACAAAGCTGTAACAGTTTCTACTCACCGTGCCTTTTAGCTCTGCAAATCTGAGAGGAAAATAGGCTAAATCTGGGTTAACTTTTTTTTCCATTTAGTACAGGTGAAACTATATTTTGAACACTGTTTTCAATAACTTTAGCACACTGATCGGTATTAGTATCCTGTATTTACTTAAATTTTACTTACATTAAATCTATACTAAATTTTGCATTATTGCACACCCTTATATTTCATCAGCTTGCTGGTTTTTGTGCCTTGATCTGTGATCTGTCAGTCAGGGCGTGGCATAGCTCTTATCTGAGAGCAGAAGGCACTGCAGCTCACCTGATTTTACTTGATTTTTTAAAAATCATTAAATTTTGGACAGATGGTTAATAACAGACACTAATAACATTAAATCTATTCTAAATATAGGCATAATGATTGTAATCTCATATCATTCATGCATATAGAATTACAGAAATTTTTCTACAAGGCTACAAAACTACAAGCAAAATAGGTAAATATATACTATATATATTATTATTATTCTATTTTCTGTACCACTTATTCCAATTCAGGGTTGTGGAATGTAAATTATATACATTACAAATATATTCATACTTAAATGTGAAAATTAAATCAAACCAGTATCTGATATGCTACTAATATGCTGCAGAGAGACTATAAAGATTGAAGAAAAAATACAGATCTAGGACGGGACAGTTATGATAATCAACTGCACAGTGAATATTCTTCAGGAAAAAAAATATCAACCTACAGGAAAAAGAAAATCATTCGCATTTCAAAGAGAGGGAGGCCCAGCATAAACTTTCTGCAGGTACATTTAACAAAGTGTCAATGAAACAAACCTGGAGGGGAAAAGATTTGGTGTATGTGTGCAGGTACCAACTCATTCTTATTCTAGAGAATAATAGATAATACGTCCAGAGGGATGTTAAGTCCTTGCACAAAATCACACATCAGAGCACGAATAAGACTACAAGTTTTTGTTTTTTTGTTTTATTAAATTTATAGAGTAGAGCATCTCTTTGCTATTCATTTAATATCCCCTTTCTCTAAATCCTGTTCCCTGTTTTCTTCACCAACTGCAGGTCCTCACTATCTGTGAAGGATGAGGCAGTTGCATCAATTCCCAGCAGGTATGATGTTGTCCTTGATGCCCACTGGCAAGAGCCAGGCTGTAGTTCTGCAGCTTTTCCACATATGTTAAAGTACAGGCAAGCTGAATTGTGTTGTCGTCCAGAGAATGCACACGAGCCCGGACTACTCAGATGCTCGACTGCTTTGAGGAATACTGACCTATTTTCACCTGCAGTTTGCAGCCCCCCTGCTGTCACTCCAAGCTGCAAAGCAAGATGGAGCACAAAGGAAAGGAAGACCTCCTCTAACTATTCAGTCTAATCTGAGGATGTATTAGTTCTCTCTCAAAAATATATCAAAGAGAAAATTACTTATTTTGTTTAAAAACATATTTTTTCTTCAATATAAAAGAACAGGATTGTAAAAGGCGTGGTCAATGGTGCACTACTGCAGTAAAATGGTGAAGAGATGCGAGTCTGAGATTTTTTACTTTTTAAGTGGGGGATCTGTCAAAACGAAGGAACACTCACACTCTATGCGAATCTGCTCCATCTCTGACACCTCTGCAATCGATTCCTTCAGGTCTTCTACAAACTTGAGCAGCTCCTCAGCGCTTTGGGCACAGAAATGGAGTACTTGCTTCTTGTCTGAACCATACGGGGAAAGGATGGTAATTCCGTGAGGATAGTCTGTGAAACACAAAGAAGTAGCCTCATAAGTGAAAGTGACAAAGACCAAAAAAAATCAGACAGTTTAAAGGTTTTAATTTGATACAAAGCAGTTTTTTCTCCAAGTTGATAAATGCTCTTATGCCAATCTACATTTTTGTTAACAGAGTTCAGGCAAAAATTATATACCTAATAGTAAACAATTCACCAGTTTTGTTACCTTTAACTCTCAACAGTAGGATTTTTTTTTAAAAGTACATGTGATGTGCTTTGTGAACGGCTCTGATCAAAACCATGCCCTGTCCTAAACTATAGTTATATTATTGGCAATTTATCATAGAAAATAACTTAGCCATAGATACAAATTGACCTATGTTGGTATGTGATGAAAATTAATTGGTAAAATAATGTCATGCAGTCTGCATTCACTCGTCTTTAGAAAAAAAGAAGCACGCCTCCATCTTCAAAGAAGTTGCAGTGACTTACATTCATTTTCAAAAAGATGGAACTGCATGCCAAGTAAGCCCATCGCTTTGCAGAAAGTGTAGGCTGCAGAGCTCTTCTTCTTTGGACAAAGCTTCAAGATCTGCAGGAAAAAAACAACAAAACAGTTTCTATGTTACATTGCAATCTGAATGACAGCTCAGAAAGACAATCTTCTTGAGCATTTAATACATTTATAAAGCAGACAGTCGGTATAAATCCAGCCTATATCCTCGAAGTGTTTCAGGTGATGCTTTAATTCATAGGAGAAATAACACTCTGACAAGCTTGTATCAGGATATATTGGAGATGTTATATGGAGTTTTTTCACTGAATGACCTTCCCGATGGAGAAAAATTAGGCAAATGTGTTTGCAGTGCTGCAGTTTGGCATAATTATCTAGGCAAGGTGTATCCAACCAATATATCACATTGGCACTTTAAACACATTTTGATGTGTTCAAGCTCCTGGAACAAGGGCCAAATTCCAAGGAAAGCCCACATCACTTCTTTTCCTTCATAGATTTTCTCTGGCCAATTTCTGCCTCGCTTTCAAAGCTGTAACAAGTAAATGTCTCTGGAAAATATAGCGCAGCTGACTTTTAGTGCCAAATGAACAGAATTTCACTGGATGTCGGAGGATAACTTGTTTCAGCTCTTACTTCAAATCGCTCTTTTAACCTTCTTGCCTGCAGCGACCAATTACTTTTTGCTTCAGTAGAACAAGGAGGAAAGAAATAGTATCACAGCTTCTCGCCTACGTCGTGTTTCGCTAGACTGAGATCAGCATTTGACATAATTAAAAGTGCAGTTAAGTACTTTGGATAGATGACCCCTATGTGGCTCCTAATAAGCACATTAATTATCCCTAATATCAAAATGTTGCTAATTAAATGCATCATAAAACTTTGAATTTAGTGAAATGCAACTTTATCACAAGCTTCAAAAGCTTCAAAAGACGTTT
>JAVQJG010144447.1:0-25075 GCA_036024015.1 Craterocephalus amniculus
TGCTTGTATAATTGAAACATTACAAAGATAGCAGCATAAATCATGCTTGAGAGTCATTGTTTCCCACCTTCATGACTACATGTTCACATCAGTGTACATTCACATCAGTGCACATGAAAAACACAGAGACGTTGAATTTAATGCTCACAGAAATTTAGTTTCAGCTTAAAACCTGACAACATCTGACCTCAGCAGGATATTTTGGGAAGCATATATTTGCAGTGTGCCTCTACACCTGTGAAACAAGAACATCACTTGCCTCTTTTGTGAAGCTTGACTGGAGAATCACTGAGTGCTCCAGTACTGAAGAGTTCACTGCCTTTCATGAGAGTGAGAGTAACTGCTTTCAGCATTGGATATGATCTGCAATTTATCCTAATTAGACCCCTGATAGTTTACTGCAGGTTAAAAACTGTTTGCATCACTCGTTATTTTATGTTACAAACTCACGCCAGCACCTGGATTTGAACTGTAGAGTTTGTAATTCCCAATGCCAAAGGCAAGGGAAAACAAATTTTACATAACTGTCAGAACTTGGCCCCAAAGTTTGTCAGATCACATCTGGTCATACTGGTAATGATGCTGAGCAGACACTTTGGCAGCTTTGCAAATTGCACTGCCTGTTTGTGTTTGGCCTATGGGTTCAGAGCCATCATATGGTCAAGTATAGCTATATTTCTTTTTTTTTTTTGTTTTACTTCCAAGGTCAAGTTCTAAGGCTAATGCCGAGAGATAAGGTGCTAAATAAAACAGAATTAAACGCAAACACATGAAAAGGACTTAAGTCAGTGGATGCATTTTCCAGCATACTAATTGTTAGGAGAAACGTGTCACAGCTAGCAGCTCATTTGGAGTGTTGGCATGTTTGCTGCTGAAATCAGTATCAGCCTTTCAGTCCCAAAAAGTATGGACTTTTTTTTTTGGTAGCAAATCTCAGCCTTGTCAAACATAGATTATGACTGATTCTTGCACTTTCCAATTCATTTTCTGTTTGTCTAAGCTTACGTTAAACCCCGAGAAACTAATCAATATGTTTTGTTTTTATCCCAGTGCCCCGGTGTAATAGCTGTCAGAGGGCCAGTATTATCTTTGTCAGTGTATCCATGGCAGCAAGGTATGCTCAAATGCATGGGGTTTATATCAATAAACTTTAGGTATATGTAATTTCTCGATTTCATGAAAAGGGCTCCACTTCAAAATACACATCCTTCATACTGTCACTGTAAAAGAAACATCAGGAGTTGTTAATGCCAGAGGGGAGAGACAGAGAAGAAGATTGGCCGATTGGAAGTACAAAATCAAACCTGAGAGAAACTAATCCTCAATATCCACTCCCTGCTGGGCACCTTATTGCCTCTCAGACTTCCCATCTACAGAGTTAATATCTCTATTGCTGCAGCATCTAACTGAAAAGCATGCATATACTTCCATTTGTTTGACATGGAGCATAATTGGATTGGGGACAGGGATGAAAAAGCTTTCAACCATACTTAAAACTTCCTCTAATGTGTGCAGAAGAGTGTGCAATTCGGTATTTAGGCATGTGCGTGTGTGTGCATGGACATGTATACTCTGCTATTAATAGTAACTCTCATGGTCTCGCTTGTCTCGATTTGTTACCTCACATCGGAGATGTCCCGATTGGCAAGACATTCAAAGAGCCGGGTGATTTCGGAAGAGTGTTTGTATCTCATCCTTGCACTCTGAGTAATCTTTTCGATGCCACTGGATGAGGAGTGCTGATGAGCCGCCATCTTATCAAGGAAGTGTAAAAAAAAAAAAAAATCCTGTTTAATTAGATTCATAGTGACCTTTTTCATCTCTGGCTACAAGCGCCCAGTCGCTGCCAAGGCAAAATGTATTCTCAACATTGATCTTTCTGCAGACCAGGGGATTGAGAAGACCACAGCGCAGTGAAACAAGGCAGAAAAACAACATATCGAAAACCATCAGATGAAGAGATTACTCTGTTTGAGCGAGCTGTGTGCTGAGGCCTTCAGGAGTTGGAATGTTTTTTAGCAAGAAGAGCCCCGTAATCCACCTACTGAATCTCAATCATAACGCAAACAAACTCTCACACAAGCATCCAGTCTCGTCCGCTCTCTCATCGCTCATTTTGCCAGACATGCACGTGTAATCCTGCTGCATTTCTCCTACCTCCTATCCCCTCTCCCTAAGCATCCTATACCCCCCCCCCCTACTTTTCTTGAACAACAGGCTGCCAGTGAGCAATGATCTTCCTGGAGAGATCAAACAGAGGATGACTTACAGCTTCGGCTGAGTAAAAAACAAAACGCATGAGTTGCTCCCAAATTTCCAACCTGCATTCATCCACATATATTTAAAGCACCGATTGCAGAAGCTCAGTGAATGTTTTACAGATATAAATGTGCAGCACATCAGCTAATAAAAGTTACTTTTCATTGTGACTTCCTTCTAAAAGCAAAAACATATTTGAGTCACAGTCACTCTGCAGAATTTGTAATACTGTGGGGCAATACTCAAGTCACAGTTGATACAGATATGGCATCACATCGATGACAGGTCTGATTAATCTACTGATTAAAATTTAGTTGAAAGATTCACAATGGAGTTTGGACTATCTAGTATGAATTGTCTCTATCGCTATATCCTTTCAGAGCTCATTTGAGTCATATCTGACATATTTATGGCTCTTCATGTCATATCGTAGCCATCAAAGAACAAGCACCATGAACCATTTAAATACTTTGGGCCATGCTGTCATCTCCTGTTAGTAGCATATTTCTGATAGATGCATAAGAAGAGGCACTCAACTCAATTCTTTCACTGTGCTGCAGAGATACTGGAGTCCAAAGTTGCTGAATTTCCTGGCATGTACCGTTGCTTTAAGGACGCCTATTTAGTCGAATGAATAATTGACTACTTTGCTGTATATAGAATGGCAGAAGGTATAGTGGAAGCAGAGGGAAACGCTACAAACAGATGCTTTATCAGGATACAGAACGGAACAGTGTCTTTTTTAAAGAAGTACAACTTAACAGTTGCACCCAAGAAATCTATAATGATCCTTTGTGTGCTCCTTAACAGAGTTGCCTGGCAACAGAACTAGAGCTCTGCAGTGAATTAAAGTGTCAAACGAAATACATTTGTAATCCAAAGGAAACATGGATTAAATTTTAGATAGAAGGTGTGCCTCTTGGACAACATTTCAATAGCAAAGGAGGGCGAAGTGAATTGGAAAAAAGGCAAATCATTTTCTGTGCCTTAATAACTTTCTGAACACCGACTCATACCTGAATATGGATCCTCGAATGAGCAGAAAATAAGCACAACTAATTAACAGTATAGTTTTAAAATGTGCTGCCTTAATAGATGCCGTTATTCATGTGCCTTCAGCGTGAATCTATCGACTGTCACGAGGCAGAACGTAAAGCTGATAAATCATGATGGCACGGCGATTAGAGCCATACTTCTTCCTGTGGGTTGATTAACTTATACACAAACCCCTGTTTAAATAGCGCATTTCTTTGGCATATTTGGCAACTAAAAGCCACATGGGGAATATATCAAAGAACTGGTTCATAGAAAAACAATGCTTTTAATATCCTTTGTACATGAACGAGATGGAAAATCTGAAAAACAGGCCCCTTATCCCCTCCTCTGTCTCGAATGCCACACACATACACAAATAAGCAGACTGCTTATTTTCTGCTAAACAATGTTAAGCATTTACACAAAGGGACCCAAATGAGCCACTGATTGAAGATAGAATCAGTGCCCGAGCAGCCCATCACAGAGCCTCTCAATCCCACATATGCATTATTAATACATCAAACAACATCAATTCTCCTTCCTCTTCCACTTGTCGATGGGCACACACGCACTTGTACACGCCCACACACACATCGTACAGGCAAAGCTCGCGCAAACACACACCCAAACATCCCTCCCCATGCGCACACAGACACAATGTGCCCAAATCCTTACAGGACTGCGCATGAACACGCAGACACTGCCCCCTCCATCATGGTTAATACATCAAACAGCATTAGCTTCCTGGATTCCTGAAGCTTAGATAGACACGGTTCTGACAAGCCATGATTCCTCACTGGCTGCTTCCCCCTCTAGCTTCCCCGTTTTCTATATTCCCTATGAAGTCTGTTTGGGTGGTTACAGAACACGCTGCCAAAATAGATTCACTTACATATTACCTTTTGCTTTTTGTAAGATTGTATAATGTCATGTTAGGAAGTTATCCCTACAATGAGATGACACTGCCGCGGAGACTAAGAAGCTTTGGGCGATGGAACAATAATCAGAGCGGGACATGATCAACAAACTCTTTATTTTATATGATTTCCGCATTGCTTCTGACATCAGGAGGTATTTATATCGGAGAGTTGCTTTTGCACCTGCATCACTTCATGGAAACAGAATTTAGCCCCGGACCATCATCAGAACAAATAGGCCATCAAATGCATTCAGATCCAAGCTTTACAATTCAAGTAGGTTTTATTCATCTATTTGTCTTTTCTTTTTTTTTTTTTTTTGGTTTGTTTGTGGCTGGTCATATGCACACATCAAGGAATCCTCACTGAATGAAGAGAGCAGGTGGCTTACTGGATCACGGTCTAATAAAATGGACATTCATTAGTATATCTTTAGCATAAAGTGCTGTGTAATTACTATGAGAGGCATCCATCTTTACTGTGCAACCCTGCATATAATCTCCATTTGATTTTACGGTAGGTTCAGCAGGATATTGATTTCGACTTGATTTTAGAGATATGGGCATAAATTAGTAAATAGGGCTCTTTGCATATCCTGCACTGAACCTCAACCACAACAGAAAGGAAGCATTAGGGATAGTCTGTCTTCCTAAATGCTATTGACAAACTCTCAGCTTTTGTGATGCTTTCACCATCAGATAAATAAACATGCAGCTCCCCCGTGTTTCCATCTGTTCCAAATCCTCTATGTGCCTTTACATTTAAGGCCAACTGCTGTCTTTATTCTAATGCAAACTCTGCCATGCTGTTATCTTTAATCTGTTATCTAATCTTTTTTCTTTCTTTCATTCTTTTTTTTTTTTTTGGCCTGAACGAGTGATTTATGAATGGGCTTCTTGGGCTACAAAGACAGATTCAGCACTGAGATTTTTCCACAATGCTTTCATTGGCTTAAAGTAGTAACATTAAGGCACTTAGCAGATTGCTTCATGAATTTGAACGATATCCAATGTGCATAGCTCCTCAATAAATGCAGAAACAAAATGAAAAGAGGATGTGTGCGTGTGCGTGTGTGTGTGTGTGTTATGGATAGCCTACTGAGCTGCTGATAGTGTAGCTTATGTGCAGGGAGACTCACATGTGATCCGCTATACTGCAAATCCTCAAAAAGAGGATAAAGAGGCTTTAAAATCACATTTACAGCACTGGGGCAGCATCCCGCTGATAAATACAGATCATGGTGTTTGACCCTGTCCATCAGCATACAGAAGGAATCAAGGCTTCTACACTGTGAAGTCACAAACTAACCTCTTTCACTAACAGATACACAATTCAGTAACTCAAAATAATATCACAAGTTAGTAGACCCAAATAGCAACTGGGGGCAAGTCAACAAGGTGACTGGAATTTGCCAGACTTTGACTTAGCTCTTGGCATTTTTTGATGTATCAATGTGTAAGTATGTTTTTCATTACAACCCTCATACGTGAAAGACAGGCTTTGTAAAATATGTCTGTGTATCACTTTGCTCAGTAAGCTCAGTAAAAGCCAGCATGGCACGAGCGGTTCGTTATTACATTCAACAACAGCCTTAAATGTCAATACTGATCACCATCTGCTAGACATTTTCAATAGTACTTGAAGAAACTCCACGAGATTACAGGAGTTCAAAGGTTGCAGGTGCATGGATTTCACTCCTTTGGTTCTAAATTATTAGTGAAGGAACAACCATATCGAAAATGTACCCTTGATGTGCAGGATGCGGAGGAAATGTGATCTTTACTGTGATGCTGTGTCAAAGCAGGCTTTTTAGATATGTCTTGTACTCAATAACTGATAAGTAAGTTAAATATTTACTGATTCTATTCTTACAGAGGGTAGTCTTGGGGTGTGTAGTTCTAAATTCCTAGTTCTGTGGAAACTCAGTTGCTGGAAATAAACCTTTAAAATAGACTATTAAAAATGTCTAACGTGATTATTGGATACGGGTCTGACTTCTGGAGTTTTAAATGGATATGGATTGACGTGGTTGGAGAATTTTTTATTGTCCCCAGAATATACACAAAGAGTTAATCTGTGGACTAATTGTCTGTACCCACTTGCTGAGAACATAAATTTATCTGATTTCGGCAAACCAGCAGGAGGTAAAGTGTATTATGACTCTTAGCAAGTTGTAACATAACGCATGCTGGATGCTGTTTTATAGTGTATGCAGTGACACAGTTCCTTAATGTTCATATCATAGAGCTTGTCATGGGGAAAGTAAATAATTAAATTGGATGGGAAAACATCATACATGAGCTGACATCCCATGTTTGTATATTTATTCATTTGACGAATCACAGGGAAAAAAGAAAAATCAAACCAGAGGGTCGTCACACTAAAGTTGCATTTACATGCTCTAGTTTGCAACTTCACCTTAGGTGGGTTTTAAAAAGTAATGTATATGCAGTGAAAAAAAATATCCACATTTGATTTTGTAAGACTTTAAATAATCAACCAAAAAAGTTAAAAATGTGAAAGTTCTAAACTGAAAGGAAAGTAGGCTGATCTCACAAATTAATCAGATCTTAACTGCTCATATAAAGGTCCCTGTTGGGATGTATTATTTTATTTATGTTTACTCTTTCTCATTTTCTATAAAGTTGAGTTGCAAACATTGATTATTTGAATGGAGAGAACTCCCTGAGTATCTGAGCTGGCAATCCTGAGAGGTTACACCATGCAAAATGAGCAGTTAATAAATAAATCTACACATGCAGTACAGCAAATTTACTATTGCAGTATCAGTGAAAGTTGTCATGTTTAATGTCCTGGAAACACTTGAGTAATGAGGTTTTATGAGCTTACCATTTAGAGTCTTTTTTGTTTTTTTCTTTTTGTCATATTTCTTATAGACCCACTGACAAAACCAATTGTTTGACAAAGATGCTGAAAAATGCTTAAAATAGCAGCATTTTGGGCTCATGTATCTTGCTACAACTGCTACAGTGCAACATAACATGGCATTTTTGGTAATTACAAAACGCCTCAGCTACTGACAAACTATATTCTTCTTGTAGTGAATCTGAACTGGTCTACTGTCATCAAAATTCAAATACCATGGATCACCATAACCATGTTATTTGACTGAGATAATGAACAACCACTCTAGGAACTCAGCTGTATTTTCTTCCTTCAGACATTAGAGGCATATGAGGGGGAAAAAAATGGCTCTATTTCCCCGGTGGCATTTTAGTGACATTTTGATGTGAAGCATCTCTGGTGAGCTGGGCAGGAAGAAATGCACGATATATGTGAAAATAAGATTTAAAAAAAAGAAAGTTCTGCACCTGATAACCGCCAATTTGATCATCTATCTAAGACTGACCGCTGAAAGCGAAAGTCTTCATGCATACCCTTAGTCAATACGAGGAAATGAAGTGTGCGTTCTTTATCAAATCTTCGCAGACATCTTAATAACTAAAGCATGCATTTCACTCTGTGATGGTGGCTAATGCTGCTCCAACGCTTATAGAGACAGTGTTGGGGAGGTTAAGTTTTGGAGTAAATGCAGCCACGTTTTCAAAAAGGTTGGAAGCAGTTTGCCGTGCTATTCCCCTTTTGAAAGTGAATGAGAGCAGACCTGGATGACTCATTGGCACTACAGTAGTAGGCTCCTGCTTTATTTATGAGAGCTGGTGGTTTCCTCCTAGGCCCAGTGATTCATGAATGGACCAGACAGCCTGAGCCTGCAATTGTGGAGGTGCACTGGGAGCAGTGGATATTGAGGATTAATTTCTTTCGTGTCAGACTGTTATTCCCAGCCACCATCAAATCCATCTCTCTCTTACTCTCCATCTACAGCCACTTTCTCATTTCTTTAATAGTGTCAAGCACAATTATTTGTCAACTTCCTGATAAATGTTCTAAATATTACCATGGAACGTCCCTCTGATAAACTGTAGTCTATATTATGTTGTTGGTATGATTTAGATACCATTAGTTATAATCTAGCTTGTTTTTAGGCACAAATACTGAAGGGTTTCATTACGTGCACTGGGAACCAAGTCAGATTGAACAGTTGGCCTATTATTCTCTGGGATGATGCAACTGACGGTTCAAAGAGTGAGTGAAACCATATATCTGACAGTACTATAATGCAATAATGCTTGCTGTTGTCCTATAACAAGATCATTTTCTGACTACATGGCTGTGTTCTCCTTGTGAACAAATGGGGGAATGCCCTTTCATTTAATCGACCTAAATGCTGGAAATCATGCAATATTCTATCACAGCTGGAACTGCTAGAACATTTGAAATATGCCCTCTGTCTTCAGTTTCAGTGACACGGTAGGCTTCCAGACCAATCTTGGAAATAGATGAATATGTCCTGGTTTCAACAGTATGTGTCCCCAGATATTCAGTTTTTGGCAGATTGTTAAATATTCATTTCTAAGTAATGTCCTTCTGCATCCTGACCCACAAAAATCAAACCATAAAACAAACAGCTATAACCCCATGCAGGGTTATTTCTGCAGTTGTTGATGGTTGCTAAGCTGCTGGCATTGCCAGTCAATCACAACAGGAATAGTTTGAACAGACGTCCCAACATTGATTCTGAATCAACTCCTGCTGTCTGACAGCTGACATTGCTGACATTCTGCATTTCACCTCACCAAAGACAAATTGTTTAACAAAGCTTAAACCTCCTTTGCTCATACTTAACAAACACATAAGATTCGGAGAGAAAGAAAAAGGAAGCCTGTTTGTTAGTACATAAGATTTGATGCTCATTAGTTGCTCCATAAAATTAGATTTTTTAAATGTGTGTTTGAAAAGTCATCAGTGCAGATGCCCATGATTCAACTGAACTCAACCAATGAGATCCACCAGAACAAAATGGTCCTATTGTACCAAAATTGCATTTGCATTAATTATAAAAAAAGAGCACGCACAGCAGACTTTCAAAGACGGATGGGACCATTTTCCACTGGCCCACTTTGTGTTGTTATTAGATAGCTTCCTGGCTGATCAATGTGTTAATTTGATTTATAAAGAACAAGATGTATTGAACTTAGCAATTACTAAAAGCTGTACAAAATGACAGCAGAGAAGCTGCATGCACACCCACAAAAACCCATTTTTCTGACTCAGTGTAGCTTTGATCTATGAGAAAACACATGCAGATCTGCACTTTACATCCTAATCCCATTTTGTGGTATAATTGGTTCTCGCATAGTTATATCACAGTTCAGCTGTCACTGCTAAATCTTGCTATTTTAACTCGGGGCTCATCATGAACCCACTGGATCCCAAAGTACAGACAATCAAGGTTGCTCACCCTGATTTGGCACTGTCCTCTCTGACATTTTCTCGCAAGACTGGATGTCACCCAAACAGGCTTTAGAATTTGAAATGAAGTATTGAAGCTTTCTGATACACCTCTCTGCCACAGTAAATATCACAAGATAAGCTATACTCGCTTGCAGGAGGGGAGAGTTAATAACCCTCCAAAACAATGCATTAGAGCCTATTTTCTCATTCTATCCTGGCAAAAATGCAATTCAAAAAAGCTCTTTTGCAGGCGTGTGTTGCATAAATATCTTCTTCTGCCATAACAGAAACTTGACCTGGAGATTATTTCTTTATTACACAGTGGGATTTGACAAGCCCGGTTTAATTTTCATAGAAAAACACTGGAACAATAAGCTGTGCCTAGGCAATATATTTGTAAAGACCAAGAAGAAAGAGTCTTTGAGTTCACGTCCAGCTTCAAAGTTTTATATCTTTTATCTAATATGATAATTGCGATTGGTGGATAGAAGCTCTGATGTTGCAGCTATGTATCTCATTCTCCAACTCTCAGCATTTTACTAAAGTAAATCATGTAATGTTTCTTATTTTTTTAAGGAAAAAAAGAAGGAGGACATTAGTCTGGGTTCAAGTCGCAGAGGCTCCGTTTATTTGCATTTGTTAATATAAATTTTGTGGTTCAAAAAGTGCGACCCTCAGCTTTAGAATGACAGACTGGCTGCAGTAAGTTTTTCTAAGGAGATTTCGCTTCGGTAGATAATTCCCAGTGGAGAGAGTAGAATGGTTTTCCTGAGTCTCTTTTCTCAAACTTAACTAAATAGCCATGAGGGTTATGATGAGAACAAAACTAATAGGACTCAGGTAGCCCTGGAGCCAACAGTGGGTATATTATGAGATAAATATTAGAGGAAAGAAATTGAATAACTGTGCACAGCTCAATGGTAGAACAACATGACCCTGTCACTCTCTTTCTCATCACAACACCTTCCTCTCAACAGCAAAGCAAATATAGGAAAGAGTTTCCTTTCCTTTTCTTTCCATCCCTCACTTTTTTACCCTGGTGCTCCGTCACTCACTGTCTGTGGTCTGCTGGGTGTAAGAGCATGTCTGACACATTTCCATTAGTGGGGAGACTATTCAATTACCATAGCTCAAGATATTTAAACCTTGCCAATTACTGAACATCTCCCCTTTAAATTATGCATACACAGAGCTGATAAGGTTGTGTGTAGTGATTTCTCCTTTTGACACTTTGCAGAATGTTTTGCTGTGTCAGACTTGCCCCTTCAGAGTGAATGCTACCTATTTTGTTTCAACACACCTCTTAGCCCTTAGATATGACACTTGTATTGGAAAATATCAGCATGAATCAACAAGTGTTGTAGCCTACACTTTCTACGTCTGCAATGTAGTTTTTTTTTCTCTTTTACATGTGAGTATGATGCCTAACTTTACAATGTGCTCTTGCTGCGTGAGATGCTAATTTCTCAGTGGGGCTTGTGATCATAAAATTGCTAACGCTTGATATTTTTCTTTTTTTTAAACAGCGCTAATCTTCGCCTCTGATTTTTTCCCAATACCACATCTAGTTGACAGATTACATACACTCTCTAAGCACATCTGATCTTTTCCCTTGTATCCTAGCAACCTCATCCATTTCAAACGCTACAGCAATGTTCACACATACTCCTACTTAGCAATCCCACACACTGCTTCCTGCCTTCTGTCTGTGTGTCTGACCTGACCCTGTCCCCAGGTGATCTGCTTACTCCAATCTCATTCTGGATTTTTTCCACACCTTTTCCCTAACTCCTTTTCTTTCTGCAGTGAAATGCGCAAAACAAAATAAAGGCAAGCTTCCATTTTCCTGTGCTTCTCTCCTTTTTTTCTTCCTTTCCTCTAACTGCCTTTTGTTCATAAAATATAAAGTTCAGATGTCTAAGCTATGTGCACCAACACAGTGCAGAAAGTTATGCTGTTCTGTTCAGCTGTTACTCACTTAGATTAACGCAGCTTTTCTGATGTGGGGAGAAATACATTTCTTCCTTTTGTGCTGCTGAAATTAACAATTTCCATCCTCTCCTTTAACCAGAAGGTGAGGGACAAGCAAACAATGTTTGTTTGTTAGAGAAACTGTCCACAGATTCTCCAAGAATATGTCTTTAAAGGATGGTAGAGAGGCCAGCTGAAAAAATAACGTATGAGGTGTGAAGTAAACGTGATATAAGATTGAAAAGTCACATCTTCATGTTAAACAATGTGTTTTTTATGTGTTCAATCTCATTGTCTCTCGATCTCCTTTATTCACCATTATTCCTTGCTGATTTACAGGTTTGAGGTTTGGCTAGGGAGGGGTTTGGACATTTTCCTGTTTGGATAGAAGTTCTCTTTGGATACTCCAGCTTCTTCCCACAGACCAAGAACATACATGTAAGGTTTACCGGACACTCTAAATTCTCTGTAGAACTGAGTGTGAGCACAAATGGTTGGCTCCCTGTGTGTTGGCCCTGTGATGGAGTAGCAACCTGTCCAGGGTGTACCATGCCTCTCACATGCTAATTGCTGGGATGGGCTCCAGCCAGCCTGCAACCCAATATTGAACGAAATGGTATTGAGGGTGAATAAATGAAAGAAGACTTTGGTTGCAATATTGACATACTCATCTTTGAAATTAATATTTAACAATATGAAAAACAAAACTAGCTTTCTCATATTTCT
This sequence comes from Craterocephalus amniculus, assembly GCA_036024015.1. Lineage (NCBI taxonomy): Eukaryota > Metazoa > Chordata > Actinopteri > Atheriniformes > Atherinidae > Craterocephalus > Craterocephalus amniculus. Next base: position 12,225 of record JAVQJG010144447.1, read on the forward strand.
ATATCCCCATAGGCCCTGTCACCACAACCACACAACACATGAGCCTTGGCTGGATCATGCATGTTTAAAAAAAGTAACACCATGGATCTAATGGCCAAGTGTTTCTGTAAGATCTCCCAAAGCACTGGCTTTCTGCTGTAACCTAAACTGTTAACTCATTACAGGAAGCCTTGAATACCAGAGAAAAGTGCAAGCCCCTATGTTTTGATAACAGTGCTGAACTGAAGTGCCCAAGGCAGGCCAATTTTGCTAAAGTCTTACAAAGAGAGAACATTCATGGCCAAAATTGGCCGGCGTCACAGAAACATCATGTAACCTCTGATCCGATTCTGCAGGTAATGACATACCAAAGGAACACTTTGATAAGAGGAAAAGGCTGATTTTCAGGGAGGCAAAAGGCTAGGCTGATGAAATATTTTTGCTTTACATCAAATGCTGTCAAAGAACCCTGAATTTTTATAGACTCTTTAAAAATATTTGATCGGAGTGGGTCTCTTAACATAACAGCAAATATCATCAAGATATAGATTAAAGGTGTTGAGCTGTCCGCTGTGGTGTATTATTTAATACATGTCAAATTTAAACTGAATGAGCCAGGCACATTCTCTTTCCTAACCTATTCAATCATCATTATTGTGACTGGCAGGAGAAAACCACTTAAAAGGGATAGATGCAGGAAAAAGACACACATGACAATTTGGAGTGCACTTACTTTGCTGTCTTATTCCTCACCAGACATTTTGATAAACAAAGTGAGGTCTCACTGCAAACTCGTAAATCATTTCAAATGAATGAAGAAGATTAAGGAAGTGTGTTTTCCCGGAAAACAGAAAAAAAAGAAGCCAGAGGCAGTGCTACTTTCCTGTGAAAACCTTATGTCTTTTATAGGAGTGAGGAAAATGAACTCGGTTATGCATTATTACTTAGGAAATGAAGGAAATTAATTGAATTATTTTCAAGTCATAAGGGTAATTGTTTCTGAGTCAATGGCTGTTTCCAACAGTGAGCCAGACAAGCTGAAAGACACAAACAAGCTTCCAGCTGGAGATATATATCCACAAAATCATAGAATCAAGCTAATTGCAAATTGCTAGAATCAAATAGAAACCAAGGCTGTATCAAAAACATACTAACATGAAAATTATACATTTATTTAAACCAAAGCGGCCAATAATAACAGCCTGAATTCACATAAAAAATTTGTCTAAGCTAGATATGAACATATATATATCATATTGAAAGAGAAGGGTTAAAATAATATAACATGTGCATAGAGGTTCTGCCTCACCTTTTTGTTCTGTTTAAAGCTAAGTCGTCTCTCAGTAAAACCCACAGCCATGATATGAGAAACTGAGCACTCCGCTACAAACAATAATCCATCAGCTTAAAGAAATTTCAACAGTGTTTGGGACAATATCGCAGCATTACATACACAGAGAACACAGGATCAACGTAGTGTGCTTTATGGAGGGCCGCAGTCAAATGGAAGCCTTATCACACACTTGCAGCACATTGATTTAAGACTGGTGCTTATCCAGCTCATGCAGAATCACTATTAAATGCAAAGAATATTTTTTAACAAATTTGTAGGTCTTTCAAAACCAGACCCTGAAATGCTCAGATTCTGTTATGTTGTATTGGAGCTTATCCATCTCTGCAGACTGTGTGCTACCCAGTTAACAGGGTGGAAATGCTCAAAGGAGGCACAAGAGTGAGTGAGGATCTACGCAGTTCCTGTCAGATAACAAATACGCTGCAGTGGGTTGGAATCATCTGTGCAAATCCAGTAACCAGAGTTTTTTTTTTTTTTTTTTTTACATTTAAGTCTTGGGAAGGGTGGCAGCACCTGCTTTCCTGGAGCTTGTAGACTGTATCAATAAACAAATAGTTGGTGATATCTGAGTTTTTGTCGTACCTACTTCTGCATGTGTTCCTGTGAAGTCAAATAATGGTTGTGCAGCCGCAGTTGGCAGGTTGCTTGTTGTCTTACATGTCTTCTGCTCCATAAGCTGTGTACTTCACATACAGCACTACTCTGGGGAGCCAGAGGGATTCAGCACCAGTCAAATTTACTAAAATATTAACACTCCATCGATGATGTGATGCTTGACACAACACATTTTTAACTGCAGAGGAAGGTAAACATACTTCATGGATGCTTTTTTTTCTCTGATGCCATGATAGAATGTGTGCCTGTAAACAGAAGGACATAAAAAGTAAAGTGTATATTTTTTAAATGTTCCTAGTTTGAACTTGTTCCTCTAAGAAACCGTCTTTACATTTAAAAAAATGTATGTGATTGAGAATTTGGTAAAACTTTAGCTTATTTTTTTTCTCATGAAGGGCTTGGATGGCAGATAACTAAGGAGCAAGATAAATCTGCTGTTGCAGCCTTTTTGCGGTAGAATTTCTTTCTCCTTCTTCTCTACTGAACTTGAATTTTTGGTCATGAATGCCCACTATGATTGTGAATGCATTTTGGATGACTTCTTAGGTAAAAAAAAACAAAAGCAGCAGCAGTTTTCTTACTCCATTAACCCTTTGACAGACATAGTCTCCGTATAACTACATTAGAGCATATTTCTATGAGGGCAATCAAAAATGTGTCTTTATGCACGCAACAGTGAGTGCAACTGCAGTGGATTCATTATGTCTGAACTAAAGTGGAAGCTGGACAATTGTCCTTCTGTAGGTTGCCCCAGAGCTCTAGCTGTGCAGTCAGGGAAATATCAATGTGCTACACTAAGCAAAAGAGGCCTTAGATGCAAACCTTCCCCAGCTGTGCCACCAAACTTCTCAACAGCTGGAGTCTAATGTTCAAGCCTCAGCAGATCTGTAACCTTACCAAATTTCTTTGGAGTATGAAGAAGATATACAGGTTTTTCTTAAGTATAGAAAGGTTGGTCATAAAGGCAAGGAATTATGATAATGATTTACCTTGTTATGATTCCTTTATGAAGGTAAGGATGCACTGTAAAAAATGTATCAAATAACATGTGATGCTTTAATCACATCAGACTCATCACTTTGATCCCAGAGCTGTTTTTTCTTAGTCTTTTTCTAATAGCTAATATATACACTGAAACTGTGTGCAAGATGTCAAATTGACATAAAGAAAGGAACATTTCATTACTTTGGTTGCTTGCTACCCTAATTGCATTGAAATATTATGGTTGGTATTGCAGCAAAAACAAAGTCAGAAATAAAAAATGGACAAGTGCCTGAGGGAGTGCTCTAGAAAGACCCACATCCAAAAATGAGCCAGATGTCTGCAAAACCCATGATAGCTGCAAATAAATAAATGAACAGATGTGTTACCAAAAGAGTCTTCCCACATTTAGAGGAAGAATGTTGCATGCTGTTATTTTCATAGGTTAGAATAACAGGTTTCAAATTGCTCAAAGCGGATGCTTCTGCAGACGTCTTATTGTATGTTTCCCACTTTTTGCTCTTTGCTACTGTGCACCTATAGTCACACCATATAACTAAATAAATACACATGAAAAAAGTTTGAGGATATCTTAAAATTACAATGTAGAGCTCATAAAAAAAGAAATAAAAAGAAGCGTGTAAGCTGCTTTGTGATATCAACAACAGCGTGTACAGTCTCAGCCAGTAACATAACATAATCAGTTTAATAATATAAGAAGGCTGCCAGTTATTCTGACCTCCAGACAGCAGAGCCTGCAATATTTCTTGTGGCAAATAATTAGTTTTATCACACAATGACATGGGTCACCCGTAAGGGCTTGATTATAACAAGAGAACAATATAAGAAAATGTGCGGTTCAGTGGAGCTCTCAAAGGGGATTGCTTCTTCATATCTTGTCAAATTCCTGATGACATTTCATATGACTGCAAACCAGAAACAATCCTTCCCAGTATGAGCTGCTGCTGCCTTAGAGAGTCATTATGTTGAGAGCTGAAATTCCACACTGCAATGCTTTAGTCTTGACTCTGAGAGCTTTGTTTGTACAGACACTTATAGCAGAAAGCAGGAAGAGACAAAAATCAGATTTAAAAATCAATGCTGTTTGCCTGATTTCTTGAAGCAATATATGCAAAAATGGGAGCAGAAAATAATGCAAATTCTAATAACGTTATGAGCTGCCTTGTTTCCTGTTAATCTTTACTTCTAATTGATTGACAGCACTTACTTAAGGTTGTATTATTCATCACACTTCCCATTACCCATGGCGAGCTGTTCCCCTAATGGCACTACATACTGTGGCAGCCTGAAGGAAATGGTGTGGCAAACATGCACATTTCGCTATTTTATTTACTCTGACTCCAATCTGAGCCATATTGACCATATAGTAAATAACAAAGCTTACTTTTTATTATTCCAATTACATTCAGAACACTGTATTTTTTAGCTCTGTCTGATGGATTTTGACTCATCTAATGTGTGCAGTGCACTGCTGCTTAACAGACTCAGAATTTGCATTATAATGATTTAGACCACCAATGCATTTTTAATGCTCATAAACAACAGTGTGCACTGTGCTTTTTTTTTTCCAACAGAAGATATTTTCCACCATTTGTGTATGGTTGCAGCATTTTTGTAGCTGCTGCTTGGTATGAAACCACTCTTGCTTTTGTATGAGACTAATCATGATGAAAAAAAAATGCTTTTGAGCAGACACAAAGACAGATGTTTAAGGTGTCTCAGGGGTGAGCTGCAGCAGTAAATTACATTGATTTTGGGCACAGCCATGTAGAAAATGTTTGGAAGCTTGCATCTCTGTTAAACTTGTAATTGAGTTGTCTCATCACAGTCAGGCGGACCTGATGTTTCAATACTGATTGTTTTTCTTTATATGCGTGTTACTTCTCCTAGCAGGCTTCAGCTTTTCTTAAAAACACATCCTGATTGGCTGGAGGGCCACTGCAATACTTTACATCTTAAAACATGTGCTGTCGTACTGTTTTACCTTATAAAAAAGACTGTTAGATTATAAGATGTTGTGAAATAGCGCATGTAATGAATACTTTTGACCATTTTTTTCAATTTATGCTCTTGAGAGAAAGCCATCAGGATTTACCAAGTTTGATGGCAGCCAGATCTGGAGACAGAAATAAATTAGCTGCCCTCCTCCACGGCACAAAACACTGCAGTGTCACCATGAAATTATACAATTACAGCATTTACTTGTAACACAGACTCAGCCAAAAATTTGATTTGTTTGCACATCAATATTCAATGTTATCAGATGTTTTCCTGTTTTTATCTTTTTTCCACAATCCCAATGTTCACTTTTAGTGTCTTTTGAGTGTCCATCTGGCCAGATTTTTTTTATTGTGAGTCATGAACTAGACTAGCCTGCATAGTGTTTTCTGTAGGCATTGCTTTTTTTTAAGCCCACATTCTTACTGCTGCACCCTCATTCATGAATGGTAAAGTAAGGTGGTAATACATTAGGTATCCATATAGAAAATTACGCAGTTACACAAATCTGCATGGTTATAGCACATCTTGTAGTCCACCGATATATAGTCCATGTCAACTAGAGAACTTATTTAACTGAGACTGGGCTTCTAATGAAATTTGGCTGGGCACATAAAGCGGTAACACAATGAAATCCTCCACAGAAATATCAATGCTTGTCATCATTCATTCCTAAAAGTTACACGGGCAAGGACAGGGATGCGGAATACATTTATATCGTCATTTTGTACACTTTCTCATAAACAGATATGGAGACAACTTTATGTTAAGTACTGAAGACAAAAGCTGCAGAAACAAACCAAGGAATCATTATGATGCTCTGGCATGTTATCATTTCTGTTATTTGCATTTAGAATTTACTGTAAAAAGTTTAAAAGCTTTTCTATTTAACACAACTGTTAAATCCTCAGACTGAAACTGTATTCCATTTTACCTATCTTTTTATATTTCAATGTGTTTAATTAATTATTTTTATTCCTTTTAATTCTGTTTTAATGAGCTTTTTTAAATACTTCCTCCGCATCAAGCTGCTATACTGAATTGTCATGTATACAAAATGGGCAATATACAAATAAACCTGCCTTGCCTAAAATTAGTCTTTCTGTCAATGATATCAAATAAACAAGCTCTATAAAAGCTAAATATAGCAAAAAACACAGAGAAAACAGCTCCCCCCAGAGCATCAAAATATCAGAAGCTTCTTTCTGTGTAGCTTTACCTCACACAATGAAACCAGAATAATGAAAAGATAGTCAGACGAGTGTCTTAAGGTATTAGGGTGGCCTTAAGCCTGTATCTTATCAGGTTTTGGTCCACTACACAGTGGAGGAAGGCGGGGACAAAAGGAAGCCATGCAATTAATTGTCTTCTCTGCTTGGCATCTCATTTCAACACTGCAGAAGGTCTATTACACGAGCAAGACAGTCATTAAACCTCAACAATAATCACTGCTGAGCTATGCCTTCATCCTTCATGCTACTTCAGTTTCTCTTGGTTAATAGCACCCAGCTATGACAATTCCACTCAAATGCAATAAAAAATTTGATATTAACGCAGCAATTTATGGTGTTTGAATGCCATGTTAGTCGCAATGCTGACATGAAATAGAAGCAGAGAAGTAATTATGGTGTTCTAGTATCAATATATCAATTAAATGGACTAAATAGTCCACTTAGATGGCTGCATAGTAGAATTTAGTGGGACCTCTTTGGTTACAAAAAGCTCCAACATTTTTAGAGAAGAGCAGGAAGAATGGGGAAGGTAACAGGGGGGAGGTGAAGAAGCAAGCCAGAATCACAAAGAGAATAAAACAATAGTACAAATATGGGACAGGAGAAGCTCATGCAGAGAAATAATTTGGTTGGTGAGAGTGCATAAGATAAAACCTAAGGATCTTCAATGGAAAAAAAATATATAAATAACAGTGAAGGAATGTGGAAGAGACGCAGGGTGAGAAAGGAGTCTGAGAGGCATAAAACTGGCAGTTGGGAAACAAGAGATGGTTCATTTGTCACTGTCAGTTCAGTTTGTTTCTCCTTCATAACTGCAAGGACGGGATCTGGCCCACAACCCAGCCCCAGATCCTCTCCCTTCCCAAGCCAACCACCCATCACCATCTATCCTCCAACTTCTGCCAGCACCTGCCCTCACTGGAGATGAGGTTGCACCCATGCTACATTGCACACTGCAGGCACACAATGTTGTCAGCCTGTGTGGACATGCTCACTGAGCTTAAATAAATGTGTGCCCCAGTAATAGTTGCAACCTATAGCCTGGGGTAAAATCATGTATCCAAAGGCGTGTCTAAATGATATTAGCATTGTTTTCAGACCAAAAATTTACAAGTCATGAGACATATCTACTCAGTTGTAGTGTTTTACAAAACACTTTCTCTGGAGAGAACGGATTGATTTAGACTAAATATACAACAAATACAGAACAGCTGCTTATGTCTTAGCATGGTCATGACCCTTTTTTCCTTTCTATATGGACCTCCTACAATGAAGTGAAGGCAGCGTGCTGATTTAGCACTCCTGGATGCATCACAGGCAGAATTCAGCAAACATTTATTGGCTGAGTGTCTACCCCAACCTGAGCCCTGTAATGAGTACCGTGGCGGTGCTTCCTCAGTAAAAATCTCTCAGTTGGAGGTTAGAAAACACTTTCTTTGGCTCAGAAAGCCTGGTGTGGTTGGCAATCATATTGCATGTTCAGTCCCCCGTGGGTAATGTGTGTAAGCATCCTTCACCAAGTGTAATTAACCTGATCTGTTAGGGGGGTGTAGGTAAGTCTGCAATTACTGCACCGAACTGTGGGATGTTTCTGCTGCTGGTGGAGTTATTCAACTAGTTTCTGAATAATAGGAATGAAGAGAAATCTTTTTATGAGGATATACTCTAGTATGCCCTTTTTGAATCTGTGAATTCACCGATTAGTTGGCTTCAGCTTCATTTTTGTCAGGTGTAAATTAGTTAATGCACTCATATGCAATCCTAACTGAATTTCTGGATTTTTAAGAGTGTGATTTCTTTTGTTTCTAAGGTTTGTCAAAATGTATGGAAATATGCTGTTTGCAAGGTACTCAAGGAGACTAGAAGTACCATCTGTAAAAGGATAGAGAATGAAATTGCTTTATTACCTCTCAGAGAAGAGTTAGATTTTTTTTAAAACATCCTCCGTAGAAAAGAAAGCTTAGCATAGTCAGAACTGCCATACAATGTCACAGATGTTAATAAAATCTTTTCTGTTCCATTAAATAAGTGGATGTTTTGAAGTAAAGATAATCAAATGTAATCTTTTTGATTCACTTGTAAAATCCCAAGCACATCAAAATTAATTAGATTATTTCTTTTTGACAAGCTTCTGCTCGTCTGTTCTCCCTTTCTTACTTTAAAACTAGTTTCTAATCACAGTGGTCACTTTACTGTAGTCTTCACTCCATTCATTAACTCACAATGCTTTTTAAAAATATTTTTGATAACACCAAATTACTCATTCTCATGGATGAGATGTGGGAATAAAAATCAAGCCCATCAAGACCTTTTATGGAGTCATTCTTTAATATGCTGAATTTCTAGGCCAAACACACTGGGATTTGGATCACATCATTGTTGACTTTTTTATGCATCTTATCAGAAACCTCTCAGCCAACAAAGAGCGGAGTTAAAGCACTGTAACCACATTAAAAAAGGCCTCTGTGGTAATTACTTCAATTCACACAGCCTCTGTTAGGTGAAATATGCAGCTGCAACTTAAACAGACAATAATGATGTAAACTGGAGAAAGTCATAAGAAAGTCACTTTTAAGAGTAAAAGATTATGAAAGTTTCCTGACACATCAGCCATGGTTGGAATAAACCTCTTGGCCTCTGGGGCAAAATATGTCACTGGGTATTTATTGACTCCTGCTGTGTATGGCAGGTTCATCCTTTCCACAGGAGCCCAAGAAATAACTAACACTTCTGTAAAGAGGTAATTAGTTGAATGATTCGTCGAATATCTATTTTTGTTTTTCAATTCATTTTCATGTTGGTTCTTTATCCAAAACCATTTGAATATGTTCATTTGTATTTATAGAATATACATATATATCTATATCTATATATATAACACCATCATTCATGAAAAACAAATAAAACAAATGCAAGATGTGGTGTAAAAGAAAGAAGGAAAGGATAAAAAAGTTTTTTTGCAGTCTCAAGTCCCTCCCTGCCATAAAGATGCAATCTGAGAGAACACTAAACCCAAATGGCTAAAATGTCACAAGACTGGCTATAGAAAATGAGGGAACTACTGTAGTTGACATTGTGTGGAAATTTACATACACTCAGATGATATGTGGCAAAACCTGAGTCGTCTAAAGAGGGCTCTAGGCAGTTGGCAGCTTTTCTCAGTTGGTAATCCAAATATGCCCCCAGAAAACTTCATACAAAGCTGCAATCATGCAGCGGACATTTATAGCAAGAGAACTGCGCTGACCAGGTTTTTTTTTTCTTTTACTTCATGTGTCAAAACATTATCATGTCTTCAATTAAACTGCACATGCACAACCCATTAAATTAAAAAAAAAATTAAACTCCACTCATTAGAATTAATCTAAGTTCGTCACTAGCGGTGAGAAAGCAAAAAACAGAAATAAATGATAATGCTACCATAGTTGGTTACAATAAAGATATATTTCCACAATTCTCATTAAAACTGTTCATTAGGCAAAACTAAATGTGTCAAATGTGGTCTAACAGGTAGATGTTGTGCTTCAAAGCGCACACACACATCCGCTGTTAAAGTTAAAATCATTCAAATGTCATTAAAGCCTCCAAAAAGACAAAGAAAATGTTTAAAGTCTTGTCACAGCAGACCTTCCACACCTGTTTTGCACAAGACAGGAACCAAAAATACCAGAGTGTGGCCAAGTCAGTGATTCACCTTTGACTTGATTTAGGATTTGGAATTTAAAAGTCGCTATGAAAAATGTGTCTGGCTCTGGAAGATTTGGGTCAGGCTCATCAAACATAATAAGCGGCACACTAATCATATGAGAGGCAGTATGCAGAAACCTCCCAGCTGTATACAACTGTTTCAATTGAAGGAGGGTGAAAGAGCTCCCATTAGCTAGAGAACACGTTCAAGCAGTTAGAAAAGCCTTAGAGAAATCTCAGCTGGGATCTGTTTATGCTCGATAATGCCTATGTTAGTTCACATTTGTTATGATACAATGCATCATATCCTGGCTTTCAAAGTATAATAAACTAGATATAACTGTATGCTGCCACCAAACATCAGTGAGTTCAAGGATGGTATATCATCTATGCAGCATAGCAAATCAAATTTACTTGTCACTTGAAACTGTGCAACTTCTGTTATCATATCTGACACAGAATGTTTTCTAAGGAACGCACTGTGTTTTAATGATAAATCAAATGAGTTTTTTACCATGTGTAACAGGGCACCTTTGTGGCTGACTGGCCTTAAAGGTGTCTGTGGGCCACAGCACTGCCCTAATGGATCTTAATGGGTTTTATGGTGTGCTTCAGGCTTCTAATGGGTTGGTATGTCTGATGGGGATGCTGCTTTCTGGCCCCCCTGGGCCCTGTCTAGGTTCCTAATGTGACCTGAAGAGAAAAATATATAATGTCTTGCTGTTTGTCTAAATAAGAGTTATGGAAAGTGGAGAATTTTGAGGCCTTTCGAAGGGGGGTAGAATATGTAAGAGAAAAAAAAAAAGAAGCCCAGGGGTTAAAGAAAAGGGGAGGGAAAAAATGGAAAAAAAATACTATGGCATATTATTGAGGGACACTTTGGTGCTAAGCTGCTTATTGATAAAAGCACTAATCTGCCTGGCAGAAGGTAAGGAGGCTGGCTTGTGTGGTGATATAATATCTTAGCTACAGGCAATGCCATCAGGGAGCTGAGCCTCCACACAGCTTTACCTAAAGGAGGTATTTCATTTTATTTAATTTTTTACATAAAAGACAAAATCTGACCATGCGGCTCTCACTGACGGCGCATGAGCCCAAGGAAAAATGAGAGCAGATCATTGTGAACTCCTGGCTTTTCATCAGACATTTCACCAGACTTGATCGATAGGGAGAGCCCATCACTTTTTAGTACATGTATAGATCACTTGCATTACTTTAATTATTTTCCTTCTACATCAAAGAGCAACTCAGGATTGCTGGGCTTTTTGATGACATCAAGGGAGCTTGTGGTTGGCAGGAAGAGCTGCACAGAAAGTTCAGTTATAGTTGCCATTCAAAAGAGAGTTCAGCTACAGCTTCACATGCCCTGTTATAGATTTTTGCATTATTAAAAGTATCCAACACATATTGACCATATTAAAGCTGCTATAATAAAAACAAAGTTTGTGAAAACATAATCTAAGCACTTCTCTACTTTCAGGAATCTTCCCCAGACTCCCAAAACAGACACTTCTGAAGAAAAAAAATACACTTGTCACTCATGACCAGCTACAGAGGGATATCAGACCTCCCTTTCTTAGTAAGATTACTGAAAATGCTGTCTTTCAACAGCTACATGACTCCTGACACAAAATGACTGTTTTGATGTCTACCAATCAGGTTTTTGGCCACATCACAGCTCTGAGACTGCTCTACTTAAGGTCTTTAATGAGAACTGCTTTAGCACAGATAACGGAAACATTTCAATCCTGGTACTGCTGCATCACAGTGCTGCAAGGACTTTCTGGCACTGCATTCAACTGGTTTGAGTCCTAACCCAGGGACAACATTGTGTCTATAGGTTACTATAAATCTGAATGAACAAAAAAAAACCTGTGGAGTTCCCCAAGGCTATATTTTGGGGCCAGTGCTCTAAGCATCTACATGCTCCCACTCCCACAAAATCAATCAATCACCCATTGGGACCGATCAGGGATTGATCAGAATTTTTGCAAGGCTGCAGCTCTCACAGAGGTGTGACTTTTTTGTTCTTTTTTATGAATACATAATGTATTGACTACTCTCAGGAGGAAAGGACCATTTCACACAGTATAACAAAAAGTGTGTCTGAACAGGATTAGCAACTATAGGGTTTTATGGTTCTGTTTTATGTAAAGCATCTTGAAATGTCCTGTACATTAAAAGTGCTATATAAATAAACGTGCCTTTCCTACCACTGTTATATTAGGTATTTGATTTGTACAGCCAAATACTCGGATGAATACACCGAGTAATTATTTAGCTAATAGTCATAATACTGTGTTGAGGATCATAAGCCACAGTGTTGAGACATTTATCTTGGTTGGAGAAATACTTTATCCAGCTGTTGAAATGTTAATCACCTTGTCGAGTTGGATCACTCCTGCTGTAAGATGCCAGCAGAATCTGTTTAAACAACAAGCAAACTGGAAGTAACAAGTGTCACACCATGTTAGCACACTTCATTGGCACATCTTCCAACTTTCATCATACTTGTCTGTGCAAAAGACACCTTTTACTTCTGTGGAGGACAACGTGCAGACACTTAGGCCTCGATTTATTAACGCTTTGCGTGTACTAAAACAGGTGCAGACGGCTTTGCTCCGCTAAAATCGGCCCAATCTTATCTATCAAAGCTACAAACATGGAACTGCGTCTGTTATCCTGGCAAAACTGCGCCGCTCTCCACTTTTCGTTTCTGCAGCTACTGCATATGCATTATGGGCGTTCCGGCCAGAAAGTGCACATTAGTGGGAGGAGACTATGCAAACAGATCTGGTTTGCGCAGCAGTGGGATTCATGTATTCAAATAGTTTGCGGTGATTATGTTTGCTCTAAAAATAGCGTTTCTGAAAAGCAGGTGCTAATAGGTACAACAGTATACCCGCAATGGCTGCAGTAATAATTTTAGGGAGGAGGCACAGACACCATGAAAGGCGACTGAGATAATGCATTTTTTTCTATTA
>JAVQJG010144460.1:0-12372 GCA_036024015.1 Craterocephalus amniculus
CACACACACACACACACACACACACACACACACACACACACACACACACACACACACACACACACACACAGGGAAACTCTGTGAGCGGGTGGAGTTTCCTCAGGAGTGAGTGCAGATGAATGCGTTGACCTTCACCATCCACACAACAGTCACCTTCACATCAATGGATGGGAGGGGTGTTTGAGTGGAAGAATACACAGGAGTTTGTGTGTCGGGGGTGGTTATCAATAATCAGCCTATGACGTCAGAGCACTTCTCCTGCGCTTCAATCCAGAATTTGCAATTTTATAAAGAGTCGCTTTTAAAATTGTTCCTGCAGCAAACTGACTGGAACTCAGTCCTACCAAGAACATTAAAAATCAATTTTATTTCAACATTTTGCAAATACATAAAACTCCACAGAGCTAGAAACATAACAGAAACTGTCAGACTAAAAAGGGATGATTCATCCATTCGTCTACATGTCTAAGTATGTATGTTCCTGTGCTTCTCATGGGACTGACGCAGAGGTTCGTCAAGACCTTTTACAACTTCCTTCCTATCTACTGCTGACCGAAGGATTGTGGCAAAGCACTGATGACGTAACTTGAAAAGAATATCAGAAAAACTAAAACGTCCTACATGGGTTAAGGTTTAAAACCATTATTACACAGAGAGAAAGGTGCCGCTGTGTGAAACAGCTGTTTCGTCACACATGCGCTGACACCAGCACAGTCACCAGGAAAGTTCAAGTTTTATAGCAGGACAAACAAAACTACAACCAATCCAGAGCAGAGCTGGGTATTATTAAGAGCCTCACAATTCCATTTGTTTTTTATTCAATTTAATATCGATTCAAGTGCTTGTACAGTATGTTGATGCAGTAAGAAGTATGCAGTGCCAACCAGAGCATCTGCAAGGTGTCAGTGTACTGCAGTGCTTTAATTCTGCCTGGCACAGCTTAAAAAAGACCTTACTTATGTTTAATTTCCTGTTTTCCAATTTCCAAGGGAATCCAAAAACACCCCAAAAGTCAGATTTAAAAGTTGAAGGAGTTGGCTTTATGCTGCTGATGGCTTTGCTTGCCATTTTGGTGTTGTTTAATCTAATGCGGCCTCCGTCAATACAACAATCATTCATAGGATTTGACTAATGGATATTTAATTAGGAGGGAAAATGTTGTGATGCAATGATCAAATATTTTTACCCACCCCCAATCCAAATAGCTGCAGAGCCATCAGTTAGTCTGGCTACTGATCATTTCTTAGATAAAACAGTCTAAATGTTGTTCAAAGACATAATCCATCTTGGAACAGGAAATAAGGCAATAACTCTGACACTGAGAGAACCTGTGATTATGTAAAGCAGGGATGTCAAACTCTGGTCTTTGAGGGCAGTTGTACTGCAGCGTTTATATGGTTTCCTGCTCCAACACACCTGATTCAAATCAATGGCTTCAGCAGCTTACTCTGCACAATAAACCATTATTGTGAATTATTTAGAATTATTTTTGAGCAGCCCATATGAACTAAGAGTTTGAAACTCTTAACTGTAAAAGATCTGACATTTTCCATTCACAAATTATATTAACCAGCCATTATAATAAGACCCATGTGCAGCCATGCATGATGGATGATGTACTTTAGAAGGCATCACATACCTAAAGAGACATTTGTGTAACTTGACTTTTTGACTTGATTTTCAAAACACTATTTTCCTTTGCATGTTCTGTTCAGAACATAATACATAGTTTTTGCTTCCCATTTCAACAGGGCAATTTGAAATTGTTTTTGTTTTGAGTAAATGTAAATTGTGACATTATGCAACTATAACTGCAATGTATGTATGTTGTCAGGCACGTGTATTAGATGATAAAAAAGATTATTAACAAAAAAACCACACCATTTTCCTATTTGTAAAAATTGATTTAAAAAATTAGGGACGGTAAATACTTTCTAATGAAGCCAAAAGGATTAATCCTTGAAATTGTTGTAATGTTATATTGAAGTTTCTTAAAAATATAAATTGATGTTTTCAGGAAAACAAACTTCATTTTAAAAGATGATTTTAAAACCTAAGTTTTAGGTCTCAATAGGTGACATAGGGTTGACCGGTCTGTGCAGAACTCCAGTCTTGCACAGCTAGTTAGTATTCGCAGAGAGAGCACAAGGCTAATTAACATAAAAGGAATATGCTCTGTTGAAGTTGGGGTGACCACAGTGAACCACAGACCACAGCCAGCATCAGTGCTGTGAACAAAGACATTTATTTCAAACAATTAAAAACTAAAGAAATCCAGTGGTAGAACTGGAAGAACTGAAGATGATACTAAGCATTCATGTAGAAAAGGGGTAGAGAACACTGGTCCTCACGGCTCTTGTAAGTTTTCCATCCCTGCTCCAACACACCTGAAATCTAATTTCAAATCAAATTGGTCCAACAGCCAAGTGTTTATTTATTTGCATCAGGAGTGTTGGAGCAGGGATGCATGGAAAACCTTGCAGATGAAGGCCAAGGCCCACCCCCATTGTCCAACCATTGTCCCCAAAAATCAACCACCCCGGAACTGCCAGATCCCCATCACTGTGACATCATACAGCAGAAAATTCACACAGCCGGAGACCTATCAGAGCTTCATAGTGCCTGTGGCAGAGAAAAAAAGGCCCTTTTTATTTGTTTCCATACCATGCTAAACCATCACCAACGCTCCATCTATGCCGTGACCGTTATGACATCATCACAGAGGGACGGAGAGCTGAATAAGCAGACTGGTGAGCGGTTTACGTCGGAGCTTGACACAGTGCAGTGATTGATAGATCGCACAACAAGCTGATACTACATGTCAAACAGTGACCTGCAACTGTGTAATAAATAGTTTGTCAAAAGCACTTAAGCCTGGCCTGGTAGTTTGTGTATTCTTGCTGAGGAACAATAAATTTGAAACAAAAAGACAATCTGCATCGGTTAAGCTTCCAGTTACAGGGTGAGGTATGGTTTGGTAAAAACAACCATAAATGGGATAATGTATGCTATTTACTGGATCTATAAAGACATTTAAATGAAGCCAATAATTAAAAATTGCTTTATTATATGATTAGAAATATGGCAAAACAAAATAAGCAGAAGGAGAAGCATGTGCAGGGCTTTCTCTCAGATCAAAAAACTGGCAATAATAAGACGCTTAGACACCCTGTATGTAGCCAGAAGCCAGAGTGAAGCACTCAGTGCTGTTAAGGCATATCTAGGAGCAAAAAGCAGCAACTGTTGGCTGGAGTGATCTGGTCAACTTTATGAATAACTCAATGTTTCTCTGGTTTGGGGTTTAATGCAGGAACAAAAAAGATAAACTATAAACTGCAATGCCAGTCACACTGAAACCAAGCCGCACTGACTGCCAGTCATTTTCATTTCCAGCTGTCAACCTGTGTTTCTGTTCTGTTCTTATAATTTGTCATGTTCCATACAGATTCATGAAAAGACACAGATTGGTGAGTCAAAGTTCAATAACATAGGAAACAATTGTTTTCCAGTTATCCTGGCATTGATGTGTGGCTGGATTTAATCCTGAACGCTTAACACAATCACTTGCAATTTTACATTTGTTGTTGTATTGGTTTTTTTTTATTAGACCACAACAAACAATCCCAATTATGAAGACATGACAAATCCATAAAAATGTGAGACATACAATAAAAACACCCCTTCCATGTCTTTGGCTGGTGGTGCTGCGTTACTGACTGACCTTATCCAGGATGAACTTGTTGAGGTATGGCATGTATCCCTGGTTGGAGACAGGACCCTCGTCGTCATCTTTAAAGTGCTCCTCCAACGCTACCGGGTCATGTGGGATCATCAACACTGTACATAAGTTGTGAGACAGCACCTGGAATCACAGTAAAAACCATTGTCCAACCCAATTATTACAGGGATAAACTGGAAGCTGGCATACTCACAGAGCGTTTCCTGTGGATGATCTGTGGAAACTACTGGCCCTTTCAGTAGAGTAGCACTAACTCAGTTAACAATAAACCGATCCAAACTAGAAATAAATGGAACCCCAAGTATGAGCCGCTCAAGCGACTCATTAAGTTCATTATCCAAGGAAAACCACAGCTAACTCTGGTGAAACTCACTCTGTGGAGCATGGATATCAGGAATGGTTTCAGTAGTGTAGTCTGCCACTCTTGTGAAGGCCTATGTCATACTGTGAACAGTGGGGATAGTGGGATAAATATGACTTCTGTCTGGCCTTGTCACTTTGAAAACAAAACAACCCTAAAGATGATATAAATGTAAGCCAAGACAGAAGATTGCAAAGGAAGGAAAAGGGGAAATGGAGTAAAGTTTGTGGTCTCGTTGCAACAGCTCCACCATTTGTGATTAGCGTAGACGTATTTCCACAAGGTGATGGGGAGCCATAACTGCTCTAACACACCTTATTCTACGTAATTAAATAGCTCTACTCAACAGCTTGTATGTTGATCTAGTTCAGGTTTGCTGCAGCAGGAAACATCTAAAACCTGCAGGACAGCAGCCTTCATGGACAGAGTTTGGACAACCGTGAAATGGACGGTCACATGATGTCATTTAGGCTTTATTGTAGACAAATGTTAAGATAAAAGGAGCCACGGAAGAAAAATAAAGAGACCCTCAATCATTTATTAGATTTTGTACTAATGTCCATGTAATGCTGCTTTACTGTCTGGCATCCCAGAAATCATAGTGTTTATTGTATGCGTGTTGCTGGATCTTAGCCTTGTATACACCAGACCATATGCTGTTAAACAGCATGCTAGCTACGTTTGTGCTACTTGTTGAGCTGGTGTTTATATATATTTTAACTTGTCTTTAATTCTCTTGCTCTAATTATTTTCTTATATTGTTTCAGTTCAAGAGACAGAAACCAGAATGCATAGTTTTATGAAAAGAGGAGTACCATCATGTGTGTGTGTGTGTGTGTGTGTGTGTGTGTGTGAACGATTACAAATGTGAATGATGAAAGCATTTGTGATGTTGATCTATACATCTTATTTTTCCAATATTTGTTTTTACATTGTAAAGCACTTTGCAATACATTATAATGTACAAATAGGGCTATACAAATAAAGTTTGATAGATCACATGAACCGTTGTCATTTAGGCTCAGGTTTATTGTATGGCAAGAGCATTAAATCTCTGTCTTTATAAAATATAATTAAAAGCCTCTGTTAAGTCTGTAAAAATACAGTCATACAGTCTTTTGGAAGCTGACGTTGTTCCCTCTGTTATCTAGGAAAGGTTTGCTTCCCTTTCCTTGTGGCCTTTCAAGCGGAAAGTATAACCAAAAGCAGCCAAATGTGGCTCTTTACAAGTGGCTGGTACGCATCATGCTGAAACCCCAACTCTTCAGCTTGGATATATTCTCCAGACAAAAGTCTGGACACATACCTAGAATGAATTGTGCACTTAAAAGCTTGAGTAAAATTGCAATGCAAGTTTTCAGTGTATGTTCCTTCAGATATAATCTATTGGACTGACATTCTCTGACCACACAATGCAGAGGGGTTTGGGGAGTTCCCGTAACAACTGCATACCTTGCTTCAACAAAGATGGATGCACTGAGGTGATGCAACAACAAGCCAACGGTTGATAAATAAGTTGCAATGGCATATTAATTCTTAATGAATCCTGGGCTTAACTTTTTAATCATCTTAAAACTCATGTTAAAAATGTTTGATTAAGATGGCAAAGCTTTAGTAAAGATCTTTGTTGGGATGGTCGACACTGGAGCTGTGTTCAACCAATCAATTAAAGTGTGAACACACCCACCCACTGTATTCATTATTGATGATGTTGTATCCCAACTTTTGAACCACTATTTAAGATAGAGGGCTAACCACAAAAACTTTTTTGTATAAAAAAATTCCCACTCTTTTGAGAAAACCTCAGATAAAACAGACCCTATAAAAGCTGTGAATGAACTACGATTCGGCTACAGTTCTTCTAATAGTTACTTCCTCTAATTCTTAAAAGGAAGTATGAATAAGCTCCTATGAAAAAAAGCAAAGAGGAAAGAGTGGCCCAACCAATCCAACCAGAAAAAAAGTCAGCTTCACATCTTTTATCAGACATGTCTTGGTGCTACTTTGCTAAAGTAACTGACAATAACTATTTTCTGTTTAGAGTCTCAAGCAGCTGAACTTAAACTTGACCTTTGTTGTTGGTTTTTATTTAAAGTCCTGAACAATGCTTAGCCGGCACGCTGGCTTGTAGCTGGACTCTAAGTGTTAGGGTATGATTGGAGGTTAGAACTATAAATAGATTTTTTGTTTGTTTAAATGGGAATTTTCCATAGAAAAATAAAATAAGCTGGTTTCTCTTTAAAGAATAATCTTATCAGGTCTGTTAGACTCAAGTATGCTAATCAGCGATTTGTTTTTTAATTGGAATGCTTCACAGCTCAAATAACCGCAGACTTTTTTCTTCATTATACAAGATTATCAGCAGGTGCGTCTCTGCCGCCGTCAAACAGAGACACCTTGTGTTTCCAGATCGGACGGGTACGGCATTGGAATATGCCAGCAAATTGTACTATTATTTTACAAAAAATAAATAAATCAGTAAACCATTAATGAAAATAAAAGTTGAGTAACTTGCGCAGCCTACCTTCAGTTGAGATTTGGAGACTTTGCCGCTCTTGTCCACGTCCAGAGCAGTGAAGGCGTGCCATATAGACTTTAAAAGTTCTTCCCGCAGGGCCATTATGCTAAACATGTAAATCGTCCTCCTCGTGTTATCTTCTCTCTGTTCTGACAGGGTGACTCCGGCTCTTCCTCTCTTTGTGGCTGTCTGTGTTGGACCACAGTGAGGAAAATGTCACGTGACGCGCCGTCAGCGGATTGGTGCTGCGCGTTTGGCATGCAGACGCGAAGTGAAGAGCTGCAGCACAGCACCACTCAGCGAGGCTGCCGCACACGTCAACACCACGCTTCTTCACGGGTTGTTCATGTCACTTATTGTCCATTACTGAGAGTAAAATGAATGGATTGTTCATTAAAAAATGTTGCTTTTGCCTTTCTGAATGGTATGGATATTCTAGAAAATAACCTGTAGGGTAAAACCAATTTATAATTCCTTGTACTTCAAAATTAAGTTGTGTGAGAAGTCTTCAGAACACCTGACATGGGTTTGACTCAGGTATGATCAGTGAAAGATTGATATAAGCTACACCAGTGCAGAGGAGAAGGTGAAGTCCTGCCTTGACAAATAGAGATAGCTGCTTGTGGCCAGATGCGCCAGACATGTACTGGCATCTAGGATAAAGATGGCCATAGAAATTACATCAAATTACTTCAAAAATCGTGTGATAAGTGTCCTAGCACCTATCAAACAAAGTTCATACTGTAGTTTTAAAGCTCAGTGGATTGTCACTTCACACATAGAGTTGTTTGTCCATTCAGAGACACTGTAAAAAAATTATTGGCACACATATGGGCACTTCCATGCAACAATGACTCACTGTAGGAGAATAAAAACACAACGTGTGTCTGTAAAATGATTAGATGCCAATAGAAATAGTTTTTAATGATATAAAGATTTTATCACCTGACCTTTTTTTTGTCTCGGGCAGCTCTCATGCTGTTTGCCACTTGTATAATTTAAGCATCTGCATCAGACACTGACAAGCGCTAACGCTTTAAAATGATATGGTTCAGGGACACTTGGTTCTTCCACCACTGCAGTGCTTATCTGAGGGAAAAAGTCCTCCACTTCAAAATACTTCTCTACGGTATTGGTGCTTATTGAATCCTTGAATTTTCCAATGGTGTATTTATGAACCACCCACTCTTTGCTGACCCCTTAAGTTTCCCCTTTTTTGCCTCCAAATTGGTATGTATATTGTATAGATCACACACCACTTTGCAAATCTGTAGGAAATGAAAATAGGAAAAAGTCCTGTATGAAGGCATTCCCCCACACTGTACCACTCTTCTCCAATGTGATCCAGAGCTCCATTTATCGTCACTTGTAAAATCATAAGCTTAAAATACAAAATGTTAATAATGAAGATAGCAAACAGCTTAAAACAGCTTTTTTCCGTTTTTGACCCAGTTCTTTGTTCAGTGTGTCAGACTTGACTGTTATTACTTGTTTTTACTATCACTCATTTTTGTAGAACCAATGAATCTGTATAGAAATTATGCTTCAGTGGGAGGAACTGTTTAGGAGGTTTCTACACTCTGTATCGGCAAATAACAGTGAAAAATATTTATTTGGCATTGGAAATAAGTTACAAAGAAATGTCTTACAACAGAAGCCCCAACAATAGAGGAGCAAGATCATGCATGCTTCTTTTTATGGAAATAATAACTTGATGACCTTTTTTCTGAGGCTTCAATATTTAAAAAAAAAAGGGAAATTTAAATACCACCAAGGGGCCTCTGTTTCCTTTAATAGCCTGTTGTTGGAGACATGTCTTTTATTCTGCTACCTCTAATGCCCCTGACTTGTTTCAGAAAATGGGTTTAGTCTAAACTCAGGGTTATTTCATGCAGTTAAAGGAAACTCCCAAGTTTTCTGTTTCACAGAGTCAGTTCAGCTGAACTGAGTCAGTTAGCATGGTACCATACTCTGCTGGATAAACCTGCTCGCTGGCAGGTTTAGATCCAATTTAGATTCAATAATTCAGAGTTTCTGCTCTTTTGTTCAAAAAGTCAAATTGAAAAAATGTATTGAAGCACAAATTAGCAGGAATCTCCATCAGACCCCGTTTGGATATGTTGTTCCCTAATGATGGTCTGTTTGAGGGCTCTCATTTCACCTTGCAGACCATTATTTATCGGAAGAATATTCTCATCCCTCATTTCAGTGTGGGCGGCAGGTCCTGCACTTGTGATCTGCACATTGGGAACCGTTAAATGTCCTTTTTGTGTGGATGCAGTGGAAAGAAGAGCTGTTAGCAACTTCACATGCAATAATCAGTTCTGACCAAGACAAAACACAATTAATGTAATATAGTCTTTATTTCCTGTAAGTGGATATGACTTTTGTGACAGTGAGGGTCCTGTCAGTATGCATTTGGCTTTGGCTGACTGGTCAGTGTGCATGCCGGAGCCCTCCTTCATCCTGCCACACTTTTTGCCACACCATTGCATATAAAGACCAATTACCCATCATTAACTACAAAGTTAGTTCAGTTTTCCACCTGATTTTTTAGCTTTCATAACAGAGGCTTTCAAATGTCTTTTCAATCCTCATGTATCTGGCATACATGAGGTTAAGTATTAGAGGATTATTACAGATTATTATACACACTTAATTAGTGTCTGAAACTGAACACTGGCCACGTGGAGATATTCATGTGAATAACTTTTTTTATGAAAATACTTCGAGCTTGAGTTTAATCTAGTTGTTTATTTGAATGTATCCGCTACATATTTAAGTAAAATAATGCTGTAAATATACCAAACTTAGCAGGGTGCTTATTTTCATCGGTAGTCCTCTGGCTGCATCACAATTTCTTCCTGCAACCACAGGACATCCAGATTATTGGCTCAGATTCTTTCGTTGGGGATGAAGGTGAACATCAGGCTGTTTTTAGGTATCTGGATTAAAATTCATGCTGCCAAAGAGGTTAGTGTTCATGTTTGAGACAAACCTCCCGTGCTCCATAATCATACCAACCTGATTATATTTCTATGTCATTTGTATTTGCTGCTAATAATGTTTGAGCCTTGCTTGGTTTGAATCTGTAAAAGGTGTAGTGCAAACACAGCAACAGATATGGGCTATGGGCTCAGGAAACACACCAAGAAAGTGCATCATAAAAAATAAAAAAAATCTTAAATAAACTTGATTTTATGTAGTCACCCGCTCTTTGGTCAGTAGCCTATTAGTTCATCAAAGAAAGCTTTGAAAGGTCTTTTTCTATTAAAGTATGGTGAAGTGTGTCCTATGCTAGAAGAGATAGTAAAGGAAGCACTGGAACTAGAAGTATTTGGCAAATTTGAATATTTGCTTCTACTAAAGCACATTCATTTCACTCAGGTAGGAATCCTCATAAACTGGACTATTCCCGCATAAATCCAGTATCAGGATGTAGTAAAATGAGGAAGGAATCTGTTATGGGGGTTCAAAAGGTCTCATCTTTTGTTTTCCTGGTCATTTTCTTCTGACTCCATAAGGAGGGCAACTACCATCCACTTGCATGTGTTTTTCTTGAAATACTTTACTTTAAAAAACAACTGTTTTTCCTCCTTTTTTAACCCCCAGTATTGAATACTTTGTAAGGTTGATATAAATGGGTTAACATCCATCCTTACCTTAAACACTACAGATTATTGATAGGCAGTCGTTATAGCAGTGTATAGAGCCTTATTTCCCAAATTTAGAATAATGCAAACACATTTACGAGCGGACAAATTAATGATTTATTTAAAGAAACATATGTACAACAAAGCTTTTTCTGTTTGCGGTTACAGAACAAAATGAACGATGAAAACCGGAACAGTAATAAGATGAGCTTTATGAAAATGATGGCAGGAAAACAGAACAAGTATTTAAAGAACAGGACGATGATTGTTCTAATGCTACGGGCAGGGTTTGGCAGCA
Organism: Craterocephalus amniculus; assembly: GCA_036024015.1. Classification (NCBI taxonomy): domain Eukaryota; kingdom Metazoa; phylum Chordata; class Actinopteri; order Atheriniformes; family Atherinidae; genus Craterocephalus; species Craterocephalus amniculus. The sequence continues at coordinate 10,570 of JAVQJG010144460.1, forward strand.
CTGATCGAAAGGGAAGAATCAACGACTGGATCAACTCTAACCTCACAGATAATTAGTTGGCTCACTGGTTTGATAATTCAAAAAGGCTTGATGGCATGATCCATTTTCCATACAACCAGAAAAATATGACAGTATTAAACGGAAAGAATGGACTTCTGCTGCTTCAAAATAAGAGCCAACGACCGCTAGAAAGACCCAATCTAAGTTGACCAAACCCTGATACACACAAAAACATCAATAGCAGCAAGTTTCTTCTCATTTCTCTTAAAATAATGTGGTATGTTCCACATGTAGCCTCCAAAGTGCTCCATTACATACATAGACATGGTCAGTCCTCAGACCCTCTGGTAGCCAGCATCAGGCATATGACAGGCAGTAAGGTGCGCATGGCTATGGCGAGTACATTCACACTGTACAAGGCTTTGCTGCAGCTCCGACCTGCTGCCAGCGGCCTCAGCTTTGTCAAGGGAAGTGCAAGGACAGAATGTGGGAGCTTGTAATCTATGGAAACGTGAGGAATGAGTCGGTGTAGAAGGTAAAACAACTACCTTAAAGTGATGAGTTTTCCAAAGGGAAAGCCTATCAGTGAGAGGGCTGAACTAGGCAACAAGTCTACTGAAAGAACTTCCAGTTCAGTGTAGCAACAGTCTACAGCTCTGGTTGGGAGGAAGATCCCAAAAACCAGACTGACAGGATTTTTTAAAAGAAAAACAGGCCATTTCAGCTGAGCTGGTCTGCTTTAAGAGGTCCATGAGCCTTTCTGTTCAGTTTCCTGTCAGAGCAAAGCCTCAGTAGATTGTAAGGCTGACGGAGCGGTTCATCTTCTTTCCAATGAGCCTGGAGGTTCGGGGGTTTGACTGGACTGTGGAGCGGGTCAGGATCCTGTCAGTGGACAAAACCTTCTCCTCTGCTGCCGCTCGGGCCAGCTGGGCTTTCTTCAGCTCTCTGAGGGAGACGAAGCAGGAGAAAAATGTATTATGAAGAGTATCTGAACAGTTCACAACTGGTGCAGAAACATAACCTCAAGTTTCACCACAAACTTTTCCTGCTTCTACTCCAATAATTTAGAAAAAAAATCCAAAAGAACTAAAATCTTTTAGTAATGGAAACACTCACGGGAGCAAATATTGTTATAGCTCTTAGGTACTCAGGTACTGTTGTTTAGGGTTAGACTGCAGTACAGGATGGGGTTGTCATTTCACATTACAGTTTATGTAATTCCTGACATACTTGTGACCCAATATCAGCAGCAGAAAGTATGTGGAAACTTAAACTAACACAGGCTGACTGAACACCTAACCTCTATGCTTACTAGTGTTGTCACGGTACTCGGTACCAGTGCTACTGTCGGTACTACTTGTATTTTCATGGTACCGGTAGTACCGATGCTACCGACGAACCAGACGTGAGATGTGTAAATCCGCCAGCTGCTAGCCAAACAGCTGGGTGAAGGCGGCTCCATTGAGTGCAGCAGGAGCAGTTGCTCTGCCTCACCTCGTAGAAGTTCCATAAAAGTCCGCAAAAACTTTGTAATATTCCTCCATACTGCTCGTCCAATGTAATCCGAGTGTGCGGAGTGGGTAGCGTCCATTATTTACTCGCAACATCATTTAGTATATTTTAAGAGCCTAAACCGCTAACATGTTGTAGCTCCTGGATGCGTGCGCGGCACGCGTGTGCGACACCCGCGGCGGCCACCGATGCATCCAGCATTACGCCACCACACATATGGGCAGAATATGATAATAGAACGCTCTCCCCCGGGCTGTCGCAGCTTCTAGTGTCACCGCGGTACCGTGAGTC
>JAVQJG010144469.1:0-32257 GCA_036024015.1 Craterocephalus amniculus
TTCTTTCTTTCTTTCTTTCTTTCTTTGTATCAGGGAAAGCTCCCTTGATTAATTTGGACTGGATAGTCTTGGGCTATTGTTCAAAAGTTGCTTTTGGAGGCTATCCTACAATTTGTGTAAACAATTGCAGAATATACTGTATGTGTGATTGCAACAGGATAAGGGAATGAGTATGCACTTTTTTATTGGTTTCTAGCAGAATGAACATATACATGATCAAGGTTATGTATTCAGATTTGAAATCAGCATAAACCTGTCGCTTACTGTAGATTTAAGGTGAATTTGATTTGGAATGATAATTTTAACTCAGAATTTGGTGTTTACAAAGTCATTTTGAGTCTTTTAAAAAAGGGTTTCATTTTTATTCTAATTTAAAGTGGAATTAAAACTCTTACTGCCACTGTGGTTGACAAAATGAATAACCAGGAAGCTATTCATATTCCCAGTTTTGAAAGAAGCAGTGTCACATTTGACATTTAGCATTTTGTATTGCTTGATATGTACATCTGTACTTTGCCCTAATCGATGATGTAAATGCATCTCTCTTGGTAAGACACTTCCTGTGGAACATAACTCGGTGAGCAGAGCTGCCATACACACAGGACGCCAGTCATGTTAGTTGTCCTTTTTTTACTTTGCTCATGAAGTTTTGACCTTTAGTAGTATCAACAGTTTCAGGACCCCAAGTACATGTATGTCGATAGGACATGGTCATGGAAAGATAAACACCTCCTTTTTGGAAGGCACACACACTCACTCACACATAAACACACACAAATATACATATGCAGAGACACAGACATATAACTAACAACCAAGGAGCTCGGTATTTCAGTTCACTCTGCTGTTGACTATTTAAATTAACCTTAATTTAGCTGCATGATGGCTCGATTGGGAACACATTGCACCTTGTCCTGCAACAGAGGCTCTCTGTCCCTGTTCTTCCATTCCTCTGGAGCTCTCTTTCAGTCCTAAGAGAATTGATTTTTCTGAATGACCAGGAACAAATGAAAGGGCAGAATGATTGGGTTGCAAAGAGAAAGTGTGGACATGGCACTGCAATCAATTTGACTATTAACTAACCAATGCTATCCTTCAGTCTATAAGATTTCCTTTTTTTGCTGTTATGTAATGAGCAAGCAAGCCACTGCAGTGCATTAATTGTGAACTCGATAAACAAAACAAGGGTACTAACTACAGCAGTTTTGAATAAGTGTTAAAAGAATTTTTTTCTTGCATGTTATCCTATATTTTGAGGATTTCTTTTTTCCTTCTGTTTTTGTTTAAATGATCTAATCTACTTTAAAAGTTTGTTTTTAATATTTTTTCCACACCCCGTTGGTATGCTTGTAATCTTTCTTGTAAAGCATCTTGAATTGTCTTGGACATGAAATGTGCTGTATAAATAAACCTGCCCTGCTTTGTCTTACTTACAAACGGACCATGAACCAATAAACCAGTAAACTTTAACTGTGTGTAAAAATCATCTTAAAAATTTAGAGCATGTTAATCTCATCTTTGTAGTCATTAATAAATGCCAATGACAGCTCATTTTAACAGGGAGTGAAATGCAACAAAGATTTGATCCAAAACCTATTTGAGGCTGTAATATAGCAAAATCATGGATGATTTTGAAAGTCCAGCTGGAGGATTTTTTAGCTCTCAAAAGAGTATTTTTCCAGGTAAAAAGACCTAAACATACCAATGTACCTACACATAGCCTAAAAACAAGTCACTGTGTAAAACATTAGAACACTTAAGTGAAGTGAGCTTAAATTCCCATCCAATTTTCGACCTTGCACCGGGTTATGAGAGTACCTACTGCTGTATGTCTTCCTTGCACTTTTTCACTTTATTAACTATGCTGTATGGATGCCCCAAACGCAATTTCGTTGCTCTGACAATGACAAGGAATATTCTGATTCTGATTCTGAATTTTCTCCTGTCAGTGTTTGCTCTTGTTTTGAGTTGCTTTGTGGATTGAATGATTGCACTGTCCAACAGTAATTACACATAAAAAATACACAAAAACAACTCATATTGACCTTTATACACTTAATTCATTTTACACTGGGAACTCTGTAAGGCAAGGCAGGTTTGCATTTAATGTACAACACAGGTGTTTTACATAAAATATTAAATATTAATAAAATATCTACAGCAGTAATCCACACAAATACATACAGCCACAAGAGCTTGACACATGATTCAAGATGAACCTTATTGTCTCAAAGAGAGAAATTTGTACTGGGTTGTTCACCCATGCTGCAGCCACAACACAAATTCACAATATGAAATAAAATTTTAAAAAAATCCTAAAATATATACATAATTACAGTATACATGCACGCATGCATATACCCAAGAGGAAGAGACACTTCCTCTTCATGTTGATCAACAGATGTTTCACATTTAGCTATTGGATGGTATCCCATCCTTTAACAAAAGGTTGTTGAAGGTCAAGCAGTGAGGTTATCACTCATACAGCAAGACCAATCTGATTGCATAAATGTTTGATTGGGTTAAAGTTTGGACTCACAGCTGGCCATTCTGCTCTTTTTGGGATTTTGCAACATTTCTGGCCAGACTGTCGAGCTGTATTGCTCATTCTAAAAATGCACAAATACACTTCATTGTGTTTTGGAAAACAGCTTACATCAAAAGTTTTGGATGTAATGTAAATGAGGCCTAGCATTACAAAACCTTTCTGGAACTTCATCAGACAATGAACATAACTAACGTAGCCAAAACCAAAGAAAAATTGTGGCAAGATTTCAAAGACACATTAGAGAAACCTGTTGAAATTCTGGGCTGGTATTGATGCTGCTTTACAGACAACGTGTGCTCAATCCAATTACATTTATTTTATCATCACATTGAGGAATTACAACTATTTTGATATTATTTATTCATGCATCTTTTCTCAAAATAGGCGTCTTTACCTTTTGTAAAGTAATGTAGCTTAACAAAACAAAAGCTGAGAACATAAGTTCTTCTCTTTTTTTTAGTTTCAAACAAAAAAATTATTCCACCTTCCTCTTTTGCTTGTTTCCCCAATATATCCATCCTTAAGCATAAAATAAGCTCACCTTGACAGCTCCTCCAGTCACCCTGTTCTAAGTGGATGATTAAAAAGAAATGGAGGGGTTTTACTGGGGGCTGGTATGCGTGGCATCCCATGAGTCCTTGCTCCAAGCTAGCCAAGCAAAGCAAGCTACAGCTGTCCTCCAAACAAGCCCACCATCCTTTATTTATTTCTACTGAAATATTGATGCATGTTATGAAAGGTTTAAAATAATGTGTCTGCCTTTTTTTCTTTTGCGCCAGCACACTTCTGTTTTCTAATGCATAAATAATTCCTCCCTTGGACACTGAACGGACACTGGGTCGCTCACATTAGGTTTGGGTGTATTCACAGTATTGCATTCTTTCTGCCTGAGAGAAAATACCCATCCCTTGTAATTTCCTACACTTATACAATCGCCGATGACAGTAAATAATTGATGTATGAATTTAGGGCTGAAACTTCAACACAATATGACTTCATGTCAAGGGTTAGTCCCTGAAGATTTGAAGCCAAATCATCTCACAAAATGGATTATTCCTTGCCACAAAAGGAGTATCCTTTTATTCCTCCCTTCATTGCTTACCTAAGCTTGTTCTGATCCTCCCTCTCTTCACATGGAGAAAGGAGACTTCGGTCTAGATGTGGTCTTGCTTTGCATGACTGACGATAACTGAGTGATTTGGCCCTTTATAAGTCGAGGAAATGTTTTGTTTTTGAATGCAAATGCTTTTTCATACTGACATGAACTCGTTTCTGATTATGCCAGTAAAGGAATATGAGCCGTGCAAAGTACATGGACTACTCCCTCTCCGCTCATATCAATATCTCTGCTATGATGTACAATTATGCCTATAAATTTGCTCGCCAGATCCATTTTGAGATAAGAAAGGAACTGGAGGAGATGAAAGGTGAATGGAGTGGAATAGTAATTTCACTGTGCATGCTTCAATTAACACGTTGTGGCAAGTACAGATGCTCTTTGTGCTGCACAGTTCAAAAACATCTCCAGTGGTAATGTGGTATGACATGAAGAGCACAAGAGCCTTGGAACAATATTGCATATTTTACTTCAGTTATTAGGGAGTTTGATGACTAGTAATACTTTGTGTTTTGATTACCCACAACAATAATTTTAGTAGTTTTGATGCTGTAAAATGTAGATAAATATACAGTATACCGTATATACTCATACAGTTTTTAAATTATGTTGATAAATGTCTCTAAATAAAAAAAAATAATTATCTCATAGGAACAAGAGTAACGGCTTGGAATGACTTTTTGGGCCTAGCATGCTCATTTGTTTCTCCAGGTGCTTCCACATTGAGAAAGAAATATGTTTATGTAAACTCTCTCCCGACATACTGAGTTGGTACCAAAGAATTGCTGTGGAAAGTTTTAAGCCCAAAATTTCATACTTTTTACAGATTTTTATTTTATTGTCAGATTTTATGTCTGGTGAAGAAACAGAAGATGCCACCAGGAATGGTTCACAGCAGTCTTTTGACTGACCACTGATTTGAATATGAGAGCTGTGTACAAAATGTTTTTTGTACCAGGCTGTAAACATGTTTAATTCTGCTGTGAAGTTGGCCTTTTTAACATGGCAGTCTATTGAGATTGATTCCCTTTTGGTGCCAGTCCCTAGCGGTTGCAGGGTGAACTGCAATTTTTGACACGTCTGGATAGACTTCAATTTTTAACACAGCAGAGAAACAGAAAAAGTTTCTTGATTTTTCATGAGTCGCGATTTTGAAATAGATTTGCTTGAGTGGCCTGACAACTCATTAAGTATAGTTTTAAAATCGCTAAACTGGCAACACTGGCAACTGAGCTCTGACGTGCCTGCCAGTGTAATCTGTGTACAGGAAACCATGCACTGACAAATATTCTTCATTGGCCCTGTTCATTGCTTGAATGCAAACTGCAGTTACACACATTTTTTAACTTTTATCAATGTATTACAGTCCCTTCCCTAATGATAACTCTGCTGTCTGGAAACCTGATGCAATTACTTGTATGAAAACATAGATTAAAATTGAATAGGTAAATGAAGAAAAAAAACTACCATGATCAATCTTAAAGTTTTGTGTTGGTAATGGGAGTTAAAAAGATAAACATTGTTTTGATATGAGATGGCTGTTCACCACATCACTGTAGCCTCAGGAGAATTCTCCAGACATTTATCATGAACAGAAATGACCCCAGGATCTGCCCTGACCTCTGTAAAGCTGTTGGATCAATTGCATCTTCGCTTCCTCCCCCCTCTCCCTCTCTCTCTGCTGCACTGGCTTTGGAAACAAGAAGTGCTTCGGGCTACACAGACGTCCTGGCCGCCACACTCTCTTTCGATTGTGATAATGTGTATGCGTTTGTGTTTGTGCATGTGTGTGTCTGTGTGTGTCCATGCCTTCAAGTGTACCCTTGACCACCTTGCACTGTAATCACTGCACACAGCTGCCACCTGCCTTCTCTCGCTCGCCCCCTCCATCGCTATTACTGGTATGATCTCAACAGTGGATCCTAATGTCTCTTGCCATGATTAATCTGATAAATAATAAATATATCAATCTAGCTTCTCGACAAGGACTAATTCTAACCAGCAGGATGGCACAAGCCCCCTTTAACTGCTGCCCGTAGCTGCCAAATTAATTATTAAATTATTAATTCCTTAGGAAATGGGAAAGTTTTGATTTATACTATCCATGCATCTGTCTTCAGTTGTTTGATTTGTGTCAGATAATTTCCCCCTTGCTGTCTCTCTCCAACCTACAAACAACCTACAACATACAAAATACACATGGGTGTATGTGCACATATAGGGCCCTCACTTGCACATATGGGTTTAAAAAGAGATGTTTTAGCCCTTATGAACAAAGCCAGAGGCTGCTGTCACTGAGATCAGATGCAGAATGTCTCACAATAAATTACAACAGGATCTCAGAGGCCCTCATCCTTGAACCTTGGACGTGTCAGCTTTGGATACTCCCCTCTTTACACACACACACACACAAGTCCTTCGCGTATGTGCACATTTGAGTGAGTTTCCGACCCTATTTACTAATGGAAACCTCTAAGGCTTGTCGAGTCTCTATACATTTTTAATGATGCCAAATTGTCATTTCGCTCTGCTGTTTGCTCTCCAAAGAAAAAAGAATGTTGAATCAAACACAAATGTAGTAAACTGTGTTTAAACACAATAAAAGACTAACATAAAAATGCCTGTCCAACATAGATGAGCTTGAGGATTTCTGAAGGAACACAATATTGTTTGTGCTTTTTTTTTTAGAGCAGTAACAGTTTACACATACAGTACTAATCATGGAAGAATTTTGACTGACACATCACAACAAATTAATGTGATTAGATGCAGTGGCCAATTACTGACTACATGTATTAAACTTAATACTGATGTAATTTTAACAGTTTAGAGAAGATAAGAAGGGTAGTTTTTCTATTATCTATGAAAAGCAAGGCAAACAATGCTATTCTCAGGATTTTTGGGGGCCAAATCAGTGGATAAGAAGATTGAAAAGGATCTTTCTCTCAACATAAAAAGTTTTATGTAATCTTTGGTCTTTCAAATGATTTGATCAATTCCAGCCAACATAATAGTACTTTGTGGAGTTTATTTACAGGTACTGTTGTCAACAAGTGAAATTAGGAATTTGCAAAAATATCTGTAAGAAATAAGAAGAACATCACTTGAGTATTTATATAGTTGTTATGATGAAGAAGATTTTTACTTTTAGTTTTAGTTTATTTTGTTGGGAAACACTTGTTGCCGTAAACCAACATACACATAATACACATGTTGGATGAATTTTTATGCCACCCACACTTTCACTGTTTGTCTAATACATTTTAAAAAAGACTGTAAACATATAGCTATACATTTTCCTCTTTTTTCCTTCTACTGAGAATTTGCTACATTTTTTGTTCATGACTTGAGAAGCCATTACACATTGCTTTGATACATCCTTTTCTATTTTTACTGCAGGTATTTCTATAATGTTAAAAAAGGAACGTTTTTGTCTGCAGTGTAAGAAGAACACTGTTTTCACAGATGTACTTAAATATTACACTCACTTGGAGATATTTTATAATTCTAGACAGTTTCACCCTATAAGAACTCATTAAATACTTGAAAATTCCAAATTCCAACCTTAGAGAAGATTGTTATTGTGACACTTAAGGATTTAGAAGTCTATGAAACATGATTACTATCTCTAAAATAATACAGTCCTACTATAGTATGTAGTCAATACTAAACATTTCTTCTCATATTAAGATAAAAGCCAGTCTCAATGAAATATCAGGGAACCTAGCCTGATCTTAAATGATTGGTGAAGAGAACTCCATGTGGTTCTATCTTCTGGAGTTGCATGAGGAGGCATTTTGTATGTGCTATGAAGTGATTAATTAATTAATGGTATTTGCCCAGTAAAGGCTTAAAAGCAGTTGAAAGGTTATATTTAGCTGGCAGGTGTTTTTAAAAAACATAAATAAAATTTAACCAAAGTTGGAAACTTCAAAGTGCAAGGGAACAAGAGGTCATGAACAGCATCCCTGCCCTTTCATTCATCACTGCTTTGTTTTTAATCATGATATGGCTCCCCCTTCCCCCTTTGCTAAAACCAACTTACCCTCAGGGTGAGAAGAGAAGACCCATCTTAAATAGGGCCAATAACCTGAAAGTCTTGCCCATGTCCACAATAATATGCTTTTGCAGAGACCATCATACATCCAAAGATTTGTTCAAATATGCTTAAGTTGTCCACAAAAACAAAACTTGAACACTTATGGTGACACAAACAGAAAATGTTTGTTGGTGTGAAAGATGGGAGGCCAGCAACTCACCATCAGAGTGACACTGCATTGTCTGACCAAGCTTTGGTGGTTGTAACAAGCATCAGGACATTAGAGCAAACAAAAGCAGGATTGGGAGTGTCATCAATCAATCGGCTGACAGTTGACTTCAGTCTGTTTGTCCCACACTCTGCATAATAAGTGATTGGATCTCAGCTAATTAGATATTGGGTAATCAATCATTGCCAACAAGGCACTTGGCTGGCTGAAGGGACTCTCCCTTTGCGTGTGCCTGTTGTCATGAAATAAATTAGAAATAAAAATTATTTAGTCCCAGCCAAAAGGTAATTCCCAGCAGTGAGCTGTCCAACCGCTGCCTTTGTGCAAAAGAGACACATGGAGAGTGGAAGGAGGGGGGTCCCATGTCCTAACTAATTACTGAAATATTCAGTTGAGGAATTTACATAATAAATGAAGCCATGAAATATTGATATATTTGCTTTGAATGATGTTTTACTCTGCATCTAACAATGTGCCCACATAAAGGCAAGGAATTTTCAAACGGAAAAAAACATAAACATATTTCATACACTTTCATAGTCTTAATTCTGTTGGGAAAAAACAATGTGATTATTTGAAATTGTTAAAAACAAGGAAAACATTGTTTTACTGGCAGAAGAAATTAACATCAAATAGTCTTTAGGTTTTATTTTTCTTTCAAAAGAACATAAAAAACACATCAGATATTCGTTTTAAAGTTCTGAGTCAGCTGTCAGAAGTTGTCCTTGTTGTACTGGAAGTGAAAAATGTTTTCTAAAGGTTTGTTCTGCAAGCAGGACAGTTCAGCTCCTGAACTTTTCTACTCCATGCTGCTGCAGTATGTAGTACGTGGTTTGACATTGTCTTGCTGAAATACCTGAGGCCTTTCCTAAGAAAGCAAATAGTGCTGTAAAACCTGTATAGATCTTTCAGCTTAAACGGCATCTTTCCATATGTGCAGGTAACATCAGAGATACTCCCAACAATGAGCTGGATGGACTCTCTTCTCTATTGTCCAGAGGACTACATTAACAGAAAATGCTTTCTGGAAATGTTATTGGACCCATGCAGTGATTTTTATGATAAAATCATGTATGTTTTAGTTCAGGACAATCTGCGAAGAAATGTATGGATACAAGGTTACTCTCTATAAGCATGCATGTGTGTGTGTGTGTGTTTATGTGTGTGCAAGATATGAGGAATGAGTTGTGCTCAGTGCAGTGATTGTACAAATGCACCCATGCTTTCACTGGGGAACAGAAGCAGACAGAGGCCCTCAAGCATCAAGCAACCAGCAGCTACCGCAGTACACAAAACTAGGCAACCCAGCACTCCTCTCAGGTAGCCCTAAAATAAAATCACACATTTACCCACCCAGAAGGAGTCAGAGAAATGCAGCAGTTAGAGCCCCCATGGCCATGGGGTACGTGCCCCAGGAGACCAAGGACAGCGGCCCACCAAGTGTGTTGAGAACTAGACCCATGGCCCACTGAGGCCCTGTCCAGCACCTTCGAGGCCCCGGCCACCCAATACACCCCACTGCAGGCCAGGGGCCACCCCCAGTCACTTACTTTTCTAGTTGTTTGCCATTTTATTTTAAACTTTTTGACTAAAACTGTAAATCTGTATCTTTCACCATTTCATTTATTGTCAATAGTGTACTTTGAATACAATCGTCATGTATTACATTTATAAATTTTTGCGGACAGCGACCTTACTTTTTTTGTTGGTACTTATGATATACTTGAAATGAAATGCCACATTTAGAAATCACATATTTAAAATATCTGAAAATGTAAATAATTGAAAAACTTGAGCTGTTTTGATTGACACTAAATTATGCAGAACTTCCAGTTGTTAAATCACAGTGATTCTTTCAGTTTTGAGTTAGCTAAAAACTTCTCTTTGTACAATTTAACTTCTTTTGTTCAGAACTCTGATAATTAACCAGACTTCAACAGATGGTACGGTATCAGTTAGCCGTCTCATTCCCTAATTTCTTCAAAATCACATTTGAAATTCTACTGAGAGCAAACCATTTCAACACACCATTATTTGTACTGTCACCGATTGTTTCAAGCTTCTCTCTCCTCCTTGTCAAAAATGTTCCTTCCCTTCTTTGCCTTTTGTTTCTTTGCCTCACCTCTTTTTTTCAGGTAGCTGCTATAATATACATAATGTGAGTCACCGGTAACACTGCAAGGACACAGAAGCTTTGAGAATCAAGGGACACAACTGAGACACAAAAAAGGAGGAAAGAGCAGTGAGTGTGAAAACAGGTATATTCCAGAGATGTACAAGAAAAGGAGTCGGGCAGAAGAGAAGGACAGAGGCAACAAATGAGGAAACAAGTGATGGTGAGACAGAGAAAAGACTGCTTAGGATGGAAGAAACACTTATTTATTTATTTTTACACAAAAGCCAGACTGTAAGTAAGAAAAGCAGCCAGCTGGGCCTCAGTCTCTCAGCAGTGTGTCGCGCCTGTCACCACCACCGCCGCCACCGAGACAGCTACAAGTTTACAACAGCTGCCGACTAATGTTTGATCAGTGATAAAATATGCCGGGGTGACAACACCATGCTGCCCATGCATTTGTGGGGGCCTTTTGCATTAAAGATTCAGCGCCTGGCAAGTAAAGACGGCCCCGATGGTCTCGGTGCGGCTGCTGCTGCTCCCCATCCTCTCTCGCTCCCCAAAGGTAAACCCGGGGACAGAGACAACTTCACAAGATGTCAGAAACCATATCTGTTTTGTGTTCAGTGGGTGAGCCTTCCTCTGCCTAAAGCAGCCCACACGACAGCTTTCAGAGCCGATGAACACTGCTGAGACCTTTAGAACAATTCAGCAGAAAGTGCACAGACAGCAATAGTACAAGGAAGACCGAGAAAAAATAAGTTGTGCTCAAAAACTTGGGATTTTATTTTTTTATTTTTTTATTTTTTTATTCGTGAAAATTAACTTTGTTTTCTAGAGAGTTTTTTCGGTTATGACAAAGCAGAAACAAGGTCAAACCGACACATTTAAAGTATGTAAATACTAAATGGACATCTGTACCTTAAATATTCATTTTGTATTCAAATATTTTTTTTTTTTAAGGTTTGTGAGAATGTTCAATGGAGCTTTACAATGCAAGACATTTTTGCATTCTCCTTTCTGTCTGGTCGTCTGTTTGTTCACAGTGAAGCCAAAAACATGGTCATGCCAAGGAGAGTCTCCTGGTGAATGTCAACTGTCGGAGAATTGAGGCCCGCTCATCAATCGCCTTCCCGCGGAGCTCTAGGCAACGAAACCCCTCCAGAGATGTAGAGAACACGAGAGAAAAGACTCCAATGGCACTGAATAACTGAAGGAAGTTATGGTCAAAAACATGGTAGGGAAGGAGAGAGAGAGGGACATAGATAATTTGGACGAATCAGATTTCCCTTCCCATGTGACAATGTCCTCTGACAGTTTTGTTGCTGGCAGTTGGAGCAGTATGATTGCCAGAGTGCATTAGAGGTCCTGTGTGTAATTTGACATCTCAATATTGAAATAGTAATGCATCCTCACACAGTATAAATTGCTGCCTAGTAATTGGATTCCAGACATGTGGTACAGAGAGCCGAGATGTCCTTGCAGCTTGATAACGCTGTGTCATGGTGGCTGTGGGGGAACTGCGACCGAAAGAAAAAAAAAGCTTTAATATGATGTGGGTTTTTAATGTACAAATGACAGTGCCATCACTAAACTGTGAAGGTTTTAAAGTAGAAATCAAATCGAGTTCAGTCTTCACCATGTTTACCACCTGTGCGGTGCACACAGCAGTCATTCTGACCTCATTGCTCAGTAGCAGCTTCTTTACCCCCTAAATAATTCAGCCCTGATGAGAATCAAACTATCTTACAGAACACTAACTGTTGCCAGTAAGACCGACAGACATGGACCAGGTGGCCCAGATTCAACTGGGTCTTTTGTCACAGACAAAAGGGCTACAAATTCTTTTTGTTACGATGCCCACTGTATTGTGAACCATCCATTTAGTACCTGGCTCCTACCCTCCCTTTCTCCCCTTTCAACCTCGTGTGTTGTTGTTTCACTAACGCTGTTGACGTCTGTGCCCACTCCCTTTCCCTGCCTCATTTTATCATTACATTATGAGCGGCAGGTATCATGTGATTTTGTGCATGTGTTCAAATGTATTTCTGTGTGTGTGTAGATGTCTCCGCCGCTCAGGTATAGTATTACTTGGGATCGAGTGACGGTGGAGCCTCGAAAAGAGCAGGCTATTCTTCAGGGTCGCTGAGATACTGCCAACTAATTGGATGAGGTGTAAGTCAAGCCAACAGGCCTCAGACTTTGATGTGACACAGTGAGAAGGAGAGAGGGGGATGCACAAAGGTGTCGCACACACGTCAGTGTTTGTACCTACTGCAAAGCCTTTGTAGCCTCCTCCACCTGTTCATGTACACACACATGCACTATGCAAATAGAAGCAATCCACTTCGTTTATGGTGATTCATTAATATTGCAGGCAGTTCTTTGGTTTCCTTATGTTCAGCTACTTGCTTTTCATTTTGGTCCTCCTTGTTTGTTTGCTGTTTCATTGTATACCCGGAAATGTAGAACCTAATTGACCAAAGCTTACTTTTTCCCTTCATGAAAAGCCCAAAAAAAAAAAAAAGAAGTCATCTGTGTTTCATAATGTTCTTGTCGAGCAAGAAAATGTGCAGATAGTTAGAAGATCGACAGTTTTGAGAAGCCATGAAAAAGTTTCAACACTGAAGTTGTTTTTTTTTTAGCATTTTAACCTTTTAATCTATGATACCTATACTTTAAAGGCAACCAAATTGACTGATTTATTTAGATTAGCAAAAAGATAAGCTGGTGGACCATGAAAGATTAGCAATAATTGGGGTTTAGGTTTAGAAACATAAAAGGAACTAATAGCTTAAAGAAATGCTATTTTACATAATTGTAAATGTATAGTGAACTCATTGCATGTTAATATTTTCCAGATTGAAGCTATGATACTATACTTTGCTTTTAAATTATGCATATTCATTTCCTCCACGATTTACTGGTGCCTTTGATCGTCAAAGTGGACTAAACATCGTACCTGAACAGAGGAACTGCACGCTCAGTCTTCTGTTGCTACAGCAAGAGTCTAACACTCTTTTATTTGCCTCCCTGTCTAATAACCGTAGGGGGGAAAGGACAAGGCAATGAGACTGAGGCTCAATTACTAAGCATCGGTTTAATCATAATTCATGTAAGTGCAGTCCATGCAAGGTCTACCTTAAGCCAGTCATGACTGAACTCAACAACAGAGCTATTCTAGCTGCTTAATCCTGCCGTGTCACTGCTTCTCTGAAAAATGTCACCTGAAAGTTACTCTTTCATTACGGAACTACAGAACTGCCTTTTATGATATATCAGCAGTTCTCTAATACAAGGAGCTTGTCACCAACCCTTACTCCTTATTGCTAAAAGAATTTTGAAAAAATAAAAAGATAGAAAAAAATAGACTGAATAGATGGGAGAAAGGAGATGAGAGGGGTGAAGTTACCGCAACAGCTGGTGTACCCTGGGATCCTGGCCAGGATGTTCACTCTCTCTTTCACTTCCCATCTGCTTTCATATTACCTACAATCCCTTGTCTACACTCCCACTTGCTTTGCCCTTACCTAATGTAAATTTCTATGTCTTGACCTGACCCTACTTTATTTTATTATTTGTTTTTGGGCGGGGCGTTGTCTTTTGTCCTTTTTGTTTTTTAATGTGAACCAAGGAAACCCTAATAAATAATCAGAGAGGACACCTGCTTCGTTGTGATGTATTAAGGGATACTACTGTGGATACCCTTGGGCAGGTTCTCTTTCAAATGGACATATTGCAGTACAATATCATGATACACAAACAGAACTAACACGGTTAACCTCAAATAACTATGCGGCGGTATTCCTCGTTATCATTACAATCATCTGTTTTATGAGGAGTTGAAAAGAGGAACAAGTAGGGACAGAGTGGCTTTAGCAAGACACACATAGAACTTCAAGGTATCAAAGCAGACTTAAAAAAATTCCAGATTTATCACATTATCTCCTCCACAAATTAGCAGCAGCACATGTATGTTATGAAATTAATGAAGCAATGTCAATAGCTGCAAACACACACATATGTGAAGAGGGATTGATGTGTTTGAAACCTCAATGCCACATTGTTGCCTTTTTCTTAAACATTCCATGATGTAATTATGCAGTATGAACGAGCATTAGAGAGTATTCTTACATTGTCTTCTCTATTCACATGGTTCAATTGTCTGATTTGCAAGTGTTTTTTTTTTCAAATGGTAAAATCACAGAGAGGCCATTGTATGTGGCAGACTAAACTGACATGTCCTACATTGTGAAAATAATCCTTTAAAAATGTGTGAAATAATTTCGTACCCATAATCCCTAAAATCCCCAGTAAGTATTACTGCGTAAGAAATGGATGCAAATGACTATTTACACAAGAAAGGAGGGAATCATTAAGGGTATTTCACTGCAAGGGTAATTTGACATGCAATTTGCAGTAAAATGCTTTAAATGATTCAACAAAAAAAAAAAAAGAAAAAAAGGAGGGAAGCTTCTCATCTGCCTCTAACTAACTCATGGTGCCACTCTGCATTGTTAGAAGTGCTACTTGCCCTTTCTCTATTCACAGTGGGTTTTAATCTTGAGCTGGTGGCGCAATCATCGGAGTGGCTGTACAACTGCAGGGACTTCTTGATTCAGAGTGCTGTTTATTAGCTTCAAGCATCTGGGCAAGGATCTTGTGATTAATTGGGGTGAGCTGCCCCAATATAACAAGGTCAGCCCTCACCAAGCCTTCTCCACTCCTTCCATTTACATCAGTTAGAAGGGTATTGCTGTCCCTTGGGCTGACATACACACACACACAGACACACGCACACACACACGATAGAGATGACTGAGAAACAGTGTGTTTTAAAAAAGATTGTGTTTGAGAAAATTATATAAAGAATATTACAGGGGGACATTGTATATGTTGCTCCAGTCCAGCTTAGTTTAAATAAAACTCAAAGTGTGGCTTTTAATTAATTAAATGCAAATGAGACTTTTTCGCTGTATGTTTCTGTGCTGCTTCAGCCATTTTACAACCACCACTTTACCATGTCAGCCAATTAAAGAGCCAGCATATGACT
Source organism: Craterocephalus amniculus (assembly GCA_036024015.1). Lineage (NCBI taxonomy): Eukaryota > Metazoa > Chordata > Actinopteri > Atheriniformes > Atherinidae > Craterocephalus > Craterocephalus amniculus. The sequence goes on from JAVQJG010144469.1 coordinate 15,100, forward strand.
GCTGGAAAAAAGTATATCATTAGAGCTCCTTTCTAAACATTCTTCACATTTTCTTTGCTATGTACTCATTGCTTCAGTTTATTTAACATATACTGTTAATGCTACCGGAGACACAGCCTGGCTTTCTGTGTGTTGCAAATCGAGTGTCAAACCATCCTCTGGCTTTGTTTCTTGGTACCTGATTAACTTTATATTCATTAGTAAATCACATTAGTGATATGCTCATCATCTTCTGATCCCCTGTTGTGCCAGTGGCAGTCCACCCACTCAATGAAATTATGAATGTTATAAGGGAAGCACACACACGCGCACACACACACATGCACAAACCCAGTCGCTCTCTGACAACTATCCAAAAACAGCATGTACAGTAGAGGGCGTTTTCTTTTACTTCAGACAGAGGGCGGCCTTGTGTCAGCTACTTCTCTTTCTCCCTTCCTCTCCCATCAGCCAGATAAGAAACACAGCAGCTGCACAGACTTTGAGAGGAAAGTAAAGTGAAATTGATTTTGCTCAAATAAGACACTTGTTTTCCGAGAGTGTATTGTCTTTTTTTATGTATTCACTTGATATTTTTTATTATAAATTAAAAGAAATAGACCAAATTCCAGGAAAACTGTATGTATTTACTCTTATTTAGATTTTATTCAGGGATAGATAATTTCTTAGCTGTGCTTTTAATGGTGATTTTTTGGTTTGATTTTTGTTTGTTTGATTGATTTGTTTGATTAACGATGAAGTGCCTCAAAGAATCCAACCATTCTTGTGAACCTTGGCAACATGAGCTCTTACACAAGGACCTGTGAGTAGGTGTGCACAGTGCAGACATACAGACGTGTCACCTCCTGCAGCAACAAAGCAAGTTCACATCGACTTTTATCTCTGCAGAAACCAACAATAGAACTGGTTTAGAGAAATTTGTGTAATAGCAAATGATGCTCTGAGGAGTTGCAACAGAAAAAAACAGTCAGCACCAGTTACATGTAGTATTAAAAATACTAAGCTTAGACAACTTAGAGTACTATGGGGGAGTAAGTAAGTAAATATTATGATACATTGAGCACTGCTGGAGATATTTAAGTAATGATAATAAAAAAATCAATCAAGCAAGCATCATCCAAATACTGACCTCTTCAGCTACCATGTCATGCTTGAAAAGCCTCAAAACAAATCTCAACATCCTAGCTGAGTACAGAGGCCTCCTGGGTGAAATGGTCAAAATTCCATGTTTTCTTTATGTTTCTGCACCGAGAGACAACATTTAAGTCTTACATTTCAGCGATGTTCAGACCAGTACTGCAGTTATGCTAAGTTATCTTTTAACTGCAAAGACTTCAGTGGAACAGTGAGAGCATTTCAGAACAAATCAGAGATGGGTCAGTCTAACCATCATAATAAGCCCTGATTGATCATAATGCGCTGAAAAGAGAAGAGCAGGGGAAACAATAGAACAGGAAAAGAGAAGAAGGAAAAAAGATGGCTGACCACAACACATTCTCCAACATCAGATAAGGACACAATATGTGTGGATGAACACATGTTTTTGACTGTAGATTATGACAGAGCACTGTTATTTCCTGTACGAATACACTTTCAATTTCCTGCCCGGCACTTTAGTTTTATTACAATGATAACAAGATACCATCACCTGTAGCCATGGGGACGAAGCAACAGCGCTTACAAAAGAGGACAGTGATAAGAAGAATTATGTGAAAGACAGAAAAAAGGATATAGCACAGACAACAATCAGTTCCTGACAGAAAGTTGGTTGCAGCAATCTGATTGATCATAGTGATCCAGCTATTAGATTAAAAAAGACTCGCTAAAGTCTATTTTCTCAATTATCTTTCTTGAATTGTTTTCAATGCATTTTGATTAATTTCTATTTGGTTTCAGTCCAGCGTGTGCTCTACCCATTAGAACAAAAACGCTGTTAGAAGGATGACTTGACCACATGTCCATGGCTATTTGAGGCAGGGATATATGGGATGTCTTCTTTTTTATCTTAAACAAAAGGGAAAAGATTTTCTAGCAGCCTAGATTCAGTTCCGCATTTTTCCCAGAAATGCTCTTTGATCTCTGGATGTCTGTGTGCATTGCATGGCCATGAGAGGAAAATGTGTTTATAAAATGATTATTGAGTCACACCTTTATGTATCTTTCTCTCCCCTTCCTCTGTCTTTGTGTACCCCCGGGCTCCATCTGCTGACCCCCTTTTCCACAAAGGTCCACAAACTGATTTCCTAGCACCACTGCAAATTTCCAGCTAGGTCTTGATCCCCACTTAGACCAATTGGACCCAATTTGCTACTGCAAATATAAATGTGGTAACTTGTAATATCTAGTGAGCCAGGCAGAGGGGGGCACTGGCAAAGGGCAATGCTATTTTCACTTCTGACCCCACACAAAGGCAAGCCTTTGTTAACTTAGGCATTCAGCTGCCAATCACAACAGAGGTTTTCATTAAATTCACTTGAGAAACCACCCAGGTCCCACTGGCCAACCAACACAAGACTTTGTGGAATGAGGGATTCTTCTAAAATGCTGACCTAGTTCTTACTGCCATGTCCAAATATGTCCAAAACTCCAAAGTGGGCTCTCTTACAACAAGTTCACCTATATATACCCTTCATTGTACTGTAACAGTAACATAACATAATTATAGCAGATTTTCACATCGAATATAAGGTCACAATCTTTTTAATTACAGCAAAATAGCTGTTTTAATAGTTGTTTAAATCTGCCAGTACATCAGTTTAAATCTGCCATTACATCACTACTAAGAAAACACCTTTTGATCTGTTTGTAGCTTTCATAAAAGACTAGTTTTGATATAAGAAATATGTACATGGGAAACCTGCCTTGATGCCTGTCTTAACAAAAATTTACATAATGCACCAGTAATTTTGCTGTGGTTATGGCGTGTGCAACAGCGGGGCACAATAGTGTGCATCAGAAGTCCGAACGCTTACTTGATTCTTAGCCCTGAAGCAACACACACTCTCATTCAGCCTGCTCTGATTCTTCCTGAAGCAGTTGACATTTCCCTCGAAGGATAATTGAGGAATAACATTTGCGTTGCAATTTAACGTGAGGCCTGCCTTTTGAAGCCCTTTTGTGAAGGTGGCTGCTGACACCCACTTACACCCAAAAGTCTGGGAGGGATGATGTGTGTGCATGTGTGTTTATGTTATGCATATTCTAGAGTCTGTTTAACTCTATGCTCACATTATCATTTGAGTCACTCCATGCTTACATTTGCATGCTTAAATTTCTTTGCATGTCAGTATACATTTTAATGTATGCTCATTGGCGACCAATATTATGGTAAGTGGGTGGATGACTTCAGGCTCGGTGATAGGGTACTGTTAAATCTGGAGGAAAGACAGAGAAAAGAGCTCATTATTACAATGACTGAGTCAATGTCAAGAGAAGCTGTGTTGACCTTTTCAAGTCTTTGCATAGCGACTATTAAAAAATTGCATCAAGGCAGGGAATGGTGTGTGTGTGTTTTAACGTGGCAGTGTGCACATTTGTATGTGTGTGGAAGACTCAGAGGTACTGACACGAAGCAGCCGCTAAAAGCTGAGGTTAATGGATTGACTGTTACCTGTTCTTGAGGCTTAACATTGGCTCATACACAGGGGGAATCATCCGCGGCTGCCTCAACAGCCTCAGTAGTTCAGCTGGAAGGCTAAATTAACAGAGCTCTGGGCTGTTTGTTTTAAGAATTTTGGAGGGTTTATCTCAGTCCAGGATACAAGGTCGAGACACAGTCTTTAATCTCTGTAGCTCACAATGATGGCTTTATCCAGAGGTGGTGGGTGGTGCTTTCACTTTATTCTGTGTACACAGTGGACATAATCTGAAGAAAATAACGTGCATTGTGAAACAGGAATCAAATACACCTCACATTTTTTTATGGTAAGCTAGGTTGAACAATATAGAATGTATTTACAAAAGTCCTTTAATCAAGTATTTTAATATAGCAAAATGACAGGATATAAAAAAACCTTTCAAATGATCATTTATTTCTCATGTACCTGCGTTAAGTTGTTTCTCCATACAAAGTAAAATACAGTCTGGACAATAGGTTGATTACAAACTGAAACCACAAAGCCTGTATGGTACCAAAATCATATCCTTTTAATGCAGATACTGCATGTCAACCAACAAAAATCCAAAGTCAGAATGTGCTATTATCAACTAACAAGGCATACATTTGAAGGCATACTTTATGTGTTTTCCTTCTACAGCAACTTTATCTTCCATGAATACTACAGCAACAAATCATACGACAGAAATGCACCAAAAAAGCCCATCACATCCAGAGGTTGTATAGTAGTTGTACAAAATATATTAAAATTGAATTGCATGTTAGCACAATGAAACAATGTTGATCGAAAGGCACTTAGTAAATCTACCATGACACAAATTATCAAAACAAACGAAAAAACTAAACTCTGGAAATAGAAAGATTCAACAGATTCTTTGGTAACATGGGACATTTTGAAGTCACTGTTAGGTTTAGCTATGCCTCTTTTTGCATTAATATTTTGCTGTCAGGTTATAAAGCAAGGAACAGAAAACATTGTGAGGGTTAAAAAACAAAAACAAATTTAATTTGTGCTCTGAATCATTATATCTCTGTCTCATTTACATAAACAGTGGTGTCTTCACTTTGCTTCAGTGGAAGAGCTTAGCCTTTGCCACATAATTCTGTTTGTTTCACTGATTTCCATGAAACCAAGCTGATAACCAAGCTTCTACCCATTTTCTGGACCGCTTAATTAATCCAACTGGATTGGGGGTGGGCTGGTGCCTATTAGCCTAGTAACAGGCGGGAGGTGGGGTACACCCTGGGCAGTTCTCCAGTCCATTGCAGGGCCAACATAGAGAGAAACACAACTATTCACACACACTCAGTCTTAGTGACAATTTAGAGTGGCCAGTTAACCTCACATGCATGTCTTTGGACAGTGGGAGGAAGCTGGAGAACCCAGTGAGAACCCACATATACTCCACACAGAAAAGTCAGTTTAGAAACCCTCCTCAGCCTGAACCAGCAGCCCCCTCTGGCTCCAACTCTGCCTGGGGCTCGAACCAGCAACCGTCTGCTGTAAGACAGCAGTGCTAACCACCATTTCAATACAATTAGTTCATTTTTATTTTAGATGTGGACGACCACCTTGAATGATGGACATGGTGAATGCTAAAGGGGAGAATACGTATGGCTGGTATTAGAAAGCACTGGCATCTCAATAAGAACTGAAAGGTGTAACATCATTTTTTTCCAGTCCACCGATATAATTTCAGAGGGAACTTTGGCATTTTCAACCTGTGGCACACCATAGCTAAGGTAAATTCAGCAAGTCCCTGAGCTTTCTCCAGCAAGGAAAAAGCAGTCTGATGTTGACTCTTTTCTTATCACTTAGCGCCGTCACTTGTGTTTCTTTACTGAATCAGCCACAGTACACATCCAAACAACTGCTGTGTTGATAACCAATTCCTAGTGTATGATGCAGCGATGTAAAGCAAAACACAGCTGTCATGTGATCCCCTGGGCCAGGAAAAAGCTGTGGTATGTGGTTTCTCAGCCTCAGGATGCTGCAGGGCAGTGACAGCTCCAGGAATGTGCATAACCAATGTCAGGGAATCACCCAAACAAGTAAAAAGTGGCCTACACAGTTTTAAGGACAGAAAGTTATGTGTGCTGCTTTAACCCATTGGTTCCCAATTTTTTTCTTTAGGTCCCCTTTTCATTGTCAACAATAATGTCAGTCCCACCACCACCACAAACATGTGCATCCCAACACTTACAATGGAACTGGTGAAGAAATGTGCTCCAAAATAATATTGTTTTGCTGGTATCTTTATTTTACTTCAGTAAACACCATGTCAGTGGTGGAGTGAAGTAATTCTGGCGAACTACTGTATTAACTTTATTCACCTCTATGTTGAATAGTTTATTACTAAATGAATTAACAGACTTTTCTTTGTGTTCAGGATCATAAGTCATCAAGTGGTGTCGTAACTTCTTTGGGCTCCATGTCAGGTGCTGACATTTAGAGACATATGAAAACACTGTGATCTCTCTTTATTAACCACCATTGTACTGATCAAGCCCATGGCAAGATACAGTATGTCTTGTCATATTTTCTTTTCAAATTTTAGTTGTTTTTTTTGGGGTGTTGAAATGTCTGTTGTTTCCTTATTCATTTTGCAGCTTTTTTCTAGTGCAGATTAAAACAGTGTTATAATAACTTTGTTATTGTCCCCGTTTTTATCACCTTTTGATCAGTTTTAGCACATTGCTTAAATATTTTTAGATTGATGGGTCATTGTTTCCCTTGCAATTTCCTCTTTATCCTTATTCCAGGGAGCATTGTAGGACTGGGACAACAAATGGAAATGACCCCTTTGACTAAATCTGGCATATTTAGATTTCCTTTGAGTTTAATAAGCCCTGTCCCTGACAAAAAAAATGAAATGAAATGAAAACTTTGAATGAGTGCAAGGAAAGATGGGATGACATGTGTAAAGAAGCACCAGTGTGTATGGAGATTGTCATAATTCTATTACTCAAATATGTTTTCACTGATGTCTCACAATTGTTGTACTTGTTAATGTTCCCACATTAGCAGCTACATTATAAAGAAGCACTTCACTTCACTTCTGTTCTATGGTGCTGCTGTATTCCCATTCCTTTTCATCAGAGCAGCCAGCCACACCGTTTCACACGAGCTTCTTTCATACCAGCTGCCTCCTACTGATAAATGAGAGGATTAGTGACTGGTACACTTTATTAAAAAGTAATAACAATTTTTGTTGGCACCCTTCACATGGTAAGGAGTGCCATGAATCACAGGATATTGGCTGTCTGTATCTGATGAATGCATCGTTTACCAGCCGAGGAGTTATTTAGTAGCAGCTATTAATTTAAATCACATTTATCTCCCCCCTTTTAGCTTGGGATGGGGGAAGAACATGATCTGCCCTGGAATGAATGCTGAGCTCAAATACTAATACTTCAGAGTGTGGTTATAGAAGTATTACATCTATGACATTTCCTACAGTATGCCTAAAATGACAACTTCAACCTTTGATTCTATATTTGATTGTCAAGCGGCCTTTAATGTCTGACAATTGAATATTATGCTGATTGATGTTGACTCTACCAGAAGCAGCTCCCTCGGATCTTTAGAAAACTACAGTCACAAAAAACGTCTCCAGTGTTTAAGTGTTTTACTACAACCCTTAACTGTATTCACTCTTGTGACTTTAGTGATTATAACAGTAGTAAAGTTATAGACTTGCAATGTCCACCAATGGGCCAGACTTGTATCTATAAACAAAACACTTGGTCACATCATCGGATGCTGTTCCCAATGTTTTATCTCCAACTTATTAATAACATTCAATGTCTCTGTAATTCTTTACCATTTAATTGCATCCATCGTCTTGACCATGATGATGACCTCCATATTATTCCCTAAACCCAAAACTTTTGCCTCACCCATTTTGGTGTTTTAAACTGCCAAAATGTCTTATTCACCAAAAAGAATGCATAAATAATATAATTAAATGCATATTATATATGCATTTCATTCTGACTTGAATGATAAAAGGTTTGGGCAGATGACTAAATGGATCTTTTAGATTGTGCTGAAGCGAACACAGCTGACTGCATACTTGCTAATTACCTGTACTATTTACCTGATATCTTACTTAGGGAAACATTATGTCTCACTCTCCTTTTTTGGTACACTCATTCAACTTATTATAGTGTAATGACCTGAATTACCAGGTCAGCTTCTCTAGATATTCTTTACCCACAAGGTTGTGTCACGAAATGTTGGTGGTCCTTCATTTCCTTTTTCCTGTTATAAGTGTTTTAAGGCTATCCAAACATAAAAAGAGTGTATGTGTTGGGTCGTGGTAAGAGAGGTAGGGGTTGTCATGCCAACACAAAACAATTTTGAGAATTTTGAGTCTGGCATGACATTTGCCAAAGCTTTAGAGAGCTCCAGAGTTATTTAAAGTTGTGTAAATGTTGTCATGTACAGAATATTATTCCAACATTCATACATTCTAATTTCTATTATTATCTAATACACAAGAATTTTTAAGAAAAGTTCAAGTTTTCAGCACTGATAATAGGGGAGCATGATCGACGAAACATGAGCAAAATTTCAATGCATACAATCTTTGGTCAAAATCCCTTCTATGTAACCTTAAAACTCAGGGTCATAACCCCAAATTACCATTAACCACATAAACAGTTAAGACACATATTTACCATAGGTCTGGGCCTAAACTTAATTAACTAGGCAGATGGAAGTATTAAAGCTGGACATGTGTGCACCTACGGCTTAACTATATACTACGTCATGTTTGCTTAACCTTCCTGTGGACTCAAAGGTGCGTCTGGTAATTGAAACATAACAGAATTAGGTTACAAATGTCTAACAGAGCCCTGTGTTTACAGTAGGAGTCTACACACCACTGAGCTTAGCACATGTTTTCATTTAATTAGTTTTTCATTTAGCCCCGAATGGTTTTTGTCAATACAGGAAAACAAGCCCCAGTAGTGGATTTTCTGTGTACATTAGTTACACCCAAGTATATATGATTATTTGGATTTTCTGGTTCTGTAATTTGGCAAAAATATTGACAAGCAAGATATTAAGAAATAAAAAGAAAAAATGGAAAATTTAAAATTAAAAAATAACATAATGGGAATTCTGGTTGTGGTTACCTCTCATGCCCCACTATGTTAGTGGTACTTTAAGGGGACAAGGGAAAACAAAAACTAAATATGTTTGTTAAAAATTGTATGTGGTCAGTGTGAACAGGGTAGTTAAACTTCTTTATTCTCTATTGTCTTTGAATACAGACACAGGATGATATGTTTAATACTGAGAGTGAAACTATGAAACTAATAACTGCAAAATGCTGTAAGGCAAAAAAAAGACCCTAATAATTTTAACAAACTTAAAAGTCAATATTCATTGCTGACTTTGACTTTACTACATAGTCAAATGTGAAGGATTAAAATATCCACAGAGCAATTTCAATTACATTTTCAATTCACAAGAAAATTACAAGTTCTTTCTGCTCTGAGAGGCTGTGTGTTTTTCTTCATTAAAACCGTGATCGATGGGTCTCAGATCAACTCAAATAAGACACATGGAACAATAGACCCTTTTTGTAATTAATGCACATGTAATGTGCACATGCTTTGCAATGAAGGACAGATAACAAAGCTGTTAAGTGAAATAGCCTACGTGTACATCTTTACAGAGAAAATTAGAGCAATTTAAGGCAGTTTTTCTGTATTTAACTGATAAAGTTGACAAAACGAAACGGCAGGTAAACAGGGAATGAGTTTTTATCAATTTCCTTTGATGCCCCTCATATGCAGTTTCATCTTCAGTTGTCGGTCTCATCTGATGACACCAAAAATGTGTAATATTGTTCATCTGTGGACATGAATGTAGTGGAGAGATCGAGTAGGAGGCAGCATAAGTCCATCATCGTAAAACTGTCCAGGCCTGCACTGGTGCCTATCATGCTCATTACTTTTCATTGAAAGCATCATTGACCCAATTACTAAGTAAATGTATTTACTCTACATTTGAATGAATTGGCATCAGATGCTACTTTTACACAGAAAAAAACTGTCATATAATAATGAATTATTATTTAAGCGGGTCACTGATGTTTCCACTGAATTGCAGTAAACATGCCGGTCAGTGCAGTCTTAGATCATTTTCAGGCGACAGACTTGATGCAGCCTCCAACTCAGGCCACTGTCTCTCAACTTTTCCAGTTCCACTTTGTCCAGGATTCTTGAATGACATTCCAAAGTTCCTCTTTGGATGTTGGGGTTATTACACTGCCTTTTGTTCTGTTCTCTGTCAAAACCATCCCACACTACTTCAATAATGTTGATGCCAGGGCTGTGGTGAGGGTTCATTACTCCATACGACCTGTTGCCACAGATTTTCAGTCTTGTACTTGAGTAATTTGGAATACCTCAGCCCTTACTCCCTGTTTCCCTTCTTTAGGAATGGACTTTTGACTGCCACCTTTCCATGAAGACCATTTTTAACGAGGCTTTGACAAAGCTCAGACGGATCAACAGAGGGACCAGATGCATCTCTGAGGTCCTGAGTCAAGTCTGCTGTATATTTTTTGATTTATTTCTCATTTAAGGCCATAAATCGTAGGCAATGTTTATTTACTGTTGATTGACTTTTTATTTATTTATTTATTTATTTTTAGCCTGTCACTTACTCTTTAGTCATCATCCACTTTTCCAGTTGCTTCCAATTTTTTTAGGGTCATTGTGTACATCATGCAAAGATATGCCAGTTGCAAAAGGAGTGAGTGAACACCAATGCCAAAAGAAAAAAACACCCCTCCCCTCGAAAAACGCTTGCTCTTAATCAAACTTGCCTCCTTGTAAATGTAATTCACAGGAATGATTATTGGCTCTAGTATTTTGTACAGCATTATGGCACATCACATTCTTTGGCTTTTACTGTTTTTAAAATGTTCATATGCAGCATCATTGTGAGAAAAGTGCGACAGTGACTAATATTCCATTTAAAGTATTTCTACATATTTATATGTGCAGGCAATGTTATATCTATCTGCACACTCAATATATATGTTAAGTTTCATATTGTACGGTTTGATATGTCATATCATGTTCTGCAGAATCATACTTAACCAGCAACCCTGAGAAAAAGGAACACTGGTGAGATGGGCTGTAATGCTGCCTTATTTTCAGTGCAACTTTGGGGAAGTTGACTTTTTGACAGTGTGAGGGCTTTGTGGTACACTGGTGATATGTATCTGTACTCTTGCCACACTGTCACTCTGTCCCGATGATTAATGTAAAAGAATATGACAGAATTCCAGGAGCCATGTCCCTTCTGGGCGATGAGTGATAATCTGCCTGCTTCAGGCAGCTCTTGAGCAGGAAAGGAAGCAGCACAGGGCCTCCTGTCCCAGGTGAAGAGCCCCAGGGGCTGAGGTGTAGAGCCTGGAGGCTGCCCAGGTGCTCACTGTTATTACTGACTGTCTGTCTCAGCTGGGGAGAGAAGCGCACAATATCAGTGAATGTAACGTTTGCGTTCACTGACAGGTTGTGCTCTCGGTCTGTCAACTTTGTCTGACTGATTTTTCTGGCTCTGGCTCACACCCAAACACACACACACACACACACACACACACAGACACACACACACACACACACACACACACAGACACACACACACACGCACTTTGCTCGACAAAGTGCGTGACATTTTTATAACTTTCACTTCAGCTTATCCTTGCTGGCATGAGTTGCTATTTGATCTCACTACATTTTTACAGTCTCTTAAGCTTTATGAGGACTTAATGGGAAAATAATATTTGCATGAACAAATTTCTGTGACGTGTGCAAAAAACTACTCCTACACCTGATGTTGGATGAACCCACTTTAAATACCAAACTAGATTGACTGAAACTGAAACCGAGCATAGTGCTAGTACTGTACAAACACTGTGAAGGAAAGAAAACTGAGGAAGAGGTAAAATAATTTCTAGGGCACAAAGTCGACACTAGATGGCTGCAGATAATGGAAAAAAGGAGCTAATGATACTGATGTACTGAAGGCAGGATGACAGAGAGGAGGAAGGCAGTGGTGATGTGAGTGAGAAAGGAAGAGTGAATAAAACAGAAAGCAACTGAATGAAGAGAGATATTAAAAAGGAAAGAAAGGGTTTCCATGCTGTGTAAATCATAGGTATTATTATTCACGTACAAAAAACTCTGAAAAAACATTTTTTTGTTTTTAACATGAAAAAATGCAGTTTTCACCTTTAGTCAATAATCAAGATCCAAGATTGAGATTGTCCTCCTCCCAAAAACGACCCCATGAGTCCTGGGTTCACACATACAACACGGACCCATCACTCTGTTCACTGTATATGTGTCCTCTAGTGGTTGTAAGAGAAACAGCATGTATAAAATAGCAACCAATGAAGAAACTATGGCAAAGTAGCGGGGATTTGTTAACTTCTAAGCATAATTTTCTTTTTATAGCAGAAGCAGTTTTGATTTCTAATGCAAAGGAAGTATAGTTATAGCCTGAACCAAAACAGATTGACGTGGTTTCTCATTCTAACCATGATTGTTTTTTCTAATCCTAGCAAAGTAATGTTATGGACTAAACAAAACCAGGAAGTGACTAAACTGTGTTATGTAAGAAATACAACTTCCTGAATGTCCCCAAAAGCTTAACATTGTTTTAATTTTAGTGCTTATATGACTTTTTATCTTGTAGTTTTGTGCCAAACATAATGTGTAGTTATCATTACTCATTTCTCTGGTAATATGTTATATTTTAAAAGGAAATAAAACAACCTAAGCTACCAAAGGAGAAAAATCAGCAGTATTTGATAGGAACATAGTCATATTTCTGGGCCCAAAATGGGTAGCATACATCTCTTTGCCCATGAAAAGATTAAGCTATTTCAGAATCAATGGAGCAGCCAGAATATTTTTTTATTGGGTGCATTACATTGCAAATGAATTGTGGAACTTGGTAAAAGCCAATTGGATAGGTGATGGAATATCTGTGAGCACCTCTCTGACAATTGGTTATATTTCCAGAACATGTAGATTAATGGTGTTCACAGCTTGCATGATCTTAGGCATTCATTTTACACACAAATGTGCACGCACACACACACACACACAGACTAATTTTATACCATTCAACACTCAAAGAAAGCTGTAGCGAGAAGGATAACAAGAGTCATTGATTATCTCTAAAAGGCGAGGGAAGGATAATCATCTCACAAGAGGGGAAAGGCTTGAATGTAGTTTAAATATGTCCTCTGTGCTTCTGAAATATTTATCATCTTCAAAATGCAGTTGCTGCATTTGCTTGGAGTTTATAGCATTTTCCTTCACTGCTGCTGAGGGAATAAATGGGAAAAAGTGTAATATAGGGAATGTTTTTATCAGGATTGGCTTAGACAGACTTATTAAAGGCTGCTAGGGTATGTACAGTGGTGTAGCTTCTTGTCTTCTGCAGCGATCACAGAAAAAACATCAGTGGAGAAATTGTTCCTTTAAACTGTGGGTTAGAAGTAATATAATATATTTCTATTGTTTTGGGACTCTTGTTTTATTTATGCCTTGTGATTTCAGTGCTATCTCCATTATTGAGATAAAGAGGCTAGTTAGAGTACAGGCATGCTCAACAAAACCGTCCGCTGTTTCTCTATCTGTAACATATGTGAAAAGACAGAAAAATCTGGCCAGACAACCAGTTAACGTAGGTAACTGATTGTTTCAGTTGTTTCAGGTAATTATAATGAATAATTGTTTATTAACTGAACAGGTTTTCTAGTGAGAAGCTCAATGTTTTGTTAATTACTTATGTACCCCAGGAAGTCCAGGACTATTTATTCTGGAAACAATGCATTTTCACGGCACTGTAAAGTCACTTCATACTACAAAACTCATGTATACAAAATCAAAAATGGTAATCCAAGAAATCAGAATAATACTAAACATCTTTACAATGATTTTTCATATTCCAAACAGTGTATAAGTTCTAATAATTTAATTTAAAGCATTAAAATCAATCCTGTCAAAGTAGAACAATTAGTTGCCTGAATGCAGTCAATCTAACCTCAAATATATCCAAAGTTCCTTTAATTTGTAATTGGATGTAGATCTTTTCAAAGGATCAAGTTAATGATGCAAACATACTTGACCCAAATTAACTGTTAATCTAAACACTGAGCCTTCCCCTTTAAGGAGGTGGCATTGTGAGTAATATGGTTCTTTATTGAAGTGGTATACAGCCAAAGACTTGGTTCAGTGTCAAAATGTCAAAGTTTTTTTTATCAGCCACTATGCGTCTAGATGTTGTCAGATGGGGAATAATATTGTTCCAAAAAACTCTGAACTTACATAATGAAAGTGTATGGAAGACAACTGTTGTTTGCTCACAGTATGATGGTTGAGAGGTAGTTGATTTTATCTATGCATGCTCAATTGTGTTACATTACTGTCAGCAGCTGACCTACAGTAAGTAGCCACCATCAACAGTGGCACGTTGGGTCACAATCCTGTCTGTGAAGTTACCACGGTGTATGGGAAAGCAGCTGTGGCACTGGCAGTAGTTTCATGCTATCTTATGATTGTGCCTGAACTCACTGATCTAATTAATGCGGTGCAGTTTTTTCTGATTTCATATGCAGTGACAAACTAAGTTGTACACTTTGGCAAAACCTTATAATAATTCAGCTACTAGTGGATTCTTCTTCAGACTTGTGTATTCTAATGAACCATATGGTTCACAAATCACTGTACTATATACTGCAGGAGTAAAGAGTCTTTCATGTCACAGAAATCATAAAATGATATTGATACAAAAAGATTGAAGTCTGTGTTTGTTTGTTTGTTTTAGTTTTCACACAGAGCAAAGTCAAACAACTTTTTTGTGACCTGAGATCAAATATAGCATGAGGCACTGTATATAATCAGACTGGTTGGCTCTTGTGCTCTTTAAGGTAGGCATATCAATCTGCATACAATAGCACTCCCAAGCTAAATTAGAATCTCCCTGAATGGGAATTTGATTCTTATTTCAGAACTTCAGAGGGATGTTCATTACATCGGCAAACATTATCCAGCCATGAGTGATCTGACATCGACAGGCTTTGTTGTTACTAAAATGCAAATACTGAGAATGCAGGACGAGTGCAAATACAGAGACAATACATATTCTGCCTATCAGTTCAAATTAAGGAGAAAGCAAAGAAAAGTGGTTCCATAGGGACATGTTATCCTTTTTACTAAGTTTATCCGGGTAAAGGAATTACTGCAGTGGCTGCTTTTAGACTGAAATAAACAGAATTATAAAGAGACTATGATAAAACTGTAGAAGGGGTGATGCATCAATGCATCATTAAGCTTCAGAAAAGTTTTTTCTGGTTAATTACTGTAGTTGACTCACTGAATTGTTTTAATTTCATTCTAAGAACAACAACAAAAATATGTTGTTCTTCACTGACGGCACAGATTATGGAAAATAAAGATTTAATATTGCTCAGAAATTTTCATCCTGCTGACATACATTTGCCAAGAGCTGAAGATAACTTATAATTACTTTTTTTCATTATTTATGGATGTATGAGAATAAGAATCTGAAATATCTATGTATTTCCTGCCTCTTTAAGCCACACCTACAGGAAAGCCCGGTCTGCCCTGATTTGTAGACTGGGCATGAAAGATAAGACAATTTATTCACATATCCCATATTTTATGAGTACAGGCAAGGTCCTCCACCACATGCAAGCAATTGCATGTTAAATGCAAATCTCTAAACTACAGTATGCCCACACCAGCACAAGGACTTTTGTGTTCATTCTTGCTGCACACAAATAGTTTTGAATATTTTTGTCTGAATACAGGCTAGGTAGATCAGTGGTAGTTACAGGAAGAATAATTGTATGTATCCATCTAAAAATGTTCACTATGATATTCTCAGACAAAAAACAAAAAAATAAGTATTCATTTTAACCTCCTTACTCTATTGCTGCCTGTAATGTTTGTTTGTGTGAATGAATGTGGGTAGGTGTTATTGCAGGACTTTGAGGTTTTATATTTCAATTTGGACCTGCAATGTTATTTCAAAGCAACAATGAAAATAACAGTAACTTTTTTTTCCTAAAGCCATAAATCATCATTGAAGTTAAATACTTCAGCTCCCTAAATGGCAGTGTTAAAGTGGGGAAATATTTCAGGTGTACACTAAAACTGACACTTACTTTCACATCTAGCCTTATACTATTGTTTGGTTTACAACACAGAGGGTTGTCAAACAGTCTGCTGTACAAAATCACAAAGGCTAAGTATCTCATAAAACCACATTTCAAAGAAATTATCAATGAGGTTTTCCTTTATAATTTGAGCATCTATTGATTTTGAAAGGCCTGTAGCCCATGCTATAAGGGATCTCAGCTAGTTTCACCGGCTAATCCCATAATTTTCAATCAAGTTCTTCTTGGAGGGCAATCCTTGTCTTCATAAACTAATCATTCACCTCATTACTGCTTTCCATAAATCAATTTAAAATCTAAATGGGTCTTTTTATAACTGTGATTAGGCTGATACTGCCTGGTTTAACAATTTTAAATTTGGCAGAAGCGGCTCAAGTGAAGGATTAATAGCGAACTGCCTGCAAGCTGCTCATTCAGTAATTGAGGGTTGCTATATAGCCACTAGGTATTAAGTAAACATGTTACAAGGTGTCAAAGACAAGTAATCCAATAAAGATCTTAACTATAATAGAGGCAGTCAATGCTGCTCACAAGTATTTTTTTTTCCTTTGTGTGAAATTCTGTTTTACTGTAGGTGAGTGGAATTTGTAACTTTATAGATGTTATACATGCAAAGACAAGAACCCAAAAATATATTTAAAAAGAAGGAAAATGACAGAATGAAAGAAAGGGGAACAAAGAAGACATAAAAAATATAACCTTATCTAATTCAAAAATAATTTTTTTTTATGGAAACCCTGTAATGTCCAGGCTGTGTATTAAAATGACTTTTATCACTGGAGAACAGAAGATTTTTTCTTTATTCTGTATTCAGGCAGAAATAATACTACAGGGAACAATGTCTTTTCCTCCTGATGTTAGTAGAAGGGATCCTCTAGGGCTGGCCTGGGGCCTGAATACAAGACACCGGGACAGGGACTCCCCTGTTAAACTGCCACTGGCAAATTCAGAGGGCAGACAAGCTCAAAAGGACATTTATTTGTGGATATAGCTAAACTTTCTTCACCAGTAGTAACTTTTTATTATTCTGATGTCAAATTAGCTAGCTATAAAAACAATTTCAAAACTGCTTTATAGTCTGCAGCACTTCTGCAAAATCTTGGAAGTTCTTGTGTAATTTCTCAAAAGATATGACTTACTTTAGTTCAGAATAAGTACCAACACAATATCCCTTGTGTGAGCATTCATGTGATAGTTTTGTTAATGGCCCAAATGGTACTTACAAGGACGCACAAACCGTCTCTGCCTCACACATGGCTTCCCAGAGAGATAGTGGGACTGCTATAATGCCCTGAGGCAT